>CH002567.1:2164469-2190937 GCA_000149265.1 Ciona savignyi | reverse complement strand
AAATTTGTCCGCTCGTTTTGGGTCCAAATCCTTTTCCAACATCTTCAGAAAGTCGAATATTTTTCGTAAAGTTTTTTCGCCGAACAGCTCGCAGTGGTGCACGGGCAACTTTAACTTTCCGCACTGGGATTCGGTCATTCCAGAGTCGAACATGCCGCGAAAATATTCGCTGTTTGCGAGAAGGACTTCCTTGGAAATTTTCATTTTCTTGCTGCCACAGTGAACACTGAATCGATCTGTTTTCATTATCAATGCAGTATTTTCCAACACCTCTTACTGATCTAAAATTAAAATTAAAGGTAATGTTAAAATCTTTAAAGTCTTGCCGGGCGGCAAAGAATATATACCAATAGTAGCTACGCGCATACCACCTTTCCTATTCATACATTGTTGCTTTGACTTGGCTACAAAACCATTATGCTCCCTAAAGGCTGTAAATTACAATCGTTTTGCTCAACAACGTTGATATTACGATTTGGAGCGTAGGTAAACACTGTGGACTATGTAAATACTCCTTGCGGTGTAATCATACAGGTTTAGTGGTCCTACGTATAAGTAGTTAACGTATCAACTATGTGTAAACATCATTCCACTGCATTGTTCACCACAAGTGTCCACTCTTTTCTATATTTATATTTACTTTCGCCTAATTTAAATCGGAGCCTCGAGATTGAAATAAGATTCCTACTGCAATTCACACTCAACTGTAAAATCTTTCCGAACTATACGGAATTCATTAAATACACTTATAATTCCTCTCGCTACAGTTTGTAGTATAAACACTTGATCGATTTTTCGATATACGCAACGAGAGTGTTGTATAGATTTTTCGTCACGTGTCATTCTTATTCAAAACAAGATTAAAATAGACGTTGCTGCACCTGTCACACTGCTTGGTATATTGCGATCAATAAGCGTATTGCTCGCCTTATCTTTAACATATACCGAGGAATGTCGTCCTGGCTTAAACATGTAAATATATTTTGACCACAAACCATAAACTTTCTGCTTACCCTTATTACAGAATCTATCTAATGCCGATCTAACTTAGGACACCTGTGTGTGTCATAATACCGTCACTCAACTCGACAAGCTGGCTGCGTATATCAATGACAATCGTTTCAAAACATAAACAGCTCTTTTGGTCTGATTGACACTGACGTCATTCGGTGAATATTTGTAACCTGGTAATTAGTTGTCGATAGCCGATTTACATTGAGTTTCTCAATCAGCAAATCATATCTTAAGAATAGTTAAAACGCACTGCGTTTACTCCGCGTTTAAGGTTACATCAACCTGTAATTTGAAACCTAATTTACTCCCAGTCGCAACGCTATACAGTCGTTGAAATGTAATTACCGCAAATCTGATCGTTACAGCCCAGTTCATTGCTGGCCTGGTTTAACTATCGTGACCTTCAAACGAAAGTTGTCTCTTTTATGGTTTGATTTCCTTGCTTGTCGACTCCTTTATTCTCTTTGGCTAATTTTATGATATCAGAATTCGTAGTCTCTTATATTCTCGCTCCTAATAGAGCTACCGGTTGTCAATTTGTCTGGAACATGTAAACTCTACAAGCCGTATCTGTATCTGGTATGCGTATATCGACACCACTGGTTTCAAGCCAATTTGCGCCTTTCCAGTTTTCGTTTGGTAACTCGGGATCATCCCTTTCGCTTTGTTTGCCCAATTCCAGCGCTAACAGTTGGCTGCCGTTTGCTCACTGCAGTAAAGCGCTTACGCACCTGTTCGGATTTGCTGGCCAAGCAACCCGGTCGCCTCTCCTACACACTGTGCACTGCAGCGCGAATAAGTCGCGTGTCGTTCCTGTAAACCACTGAGGAGGTATTTATAAGAAGCCGCCAAAGCTATGCGGCCCTTATACTGCCCAGACATGTTTCCTAGTGAATTCCTGCGTAAACATACCGAATGATTGACATGTATGTGATGTCAACGAACAGGCGCGGATTTGCTTCTACACAATGACTGGAATTTAAACCAATTTAATTACAAAGAACTCTTAAACTCAATTCATATAGTGTACACAAAGCACACGTTAAGGTAGTTAATAGAAATCAATCGTCACATAAAACATTCTACGCGTTTAGCTTAGCTTCCGCTTCATTTTAAAGAATAGTTTAAAGCTAACGATTTACTAACACGACACAAGCCATTTTAATCCCATTAAAACTTTGCCACGGGCACGGTATAAAGCAAAAGGTTGGACCTAATTCGACAGTCGCCCATACAGTGAGCGTAGCTACACTATTAATTCCGACGATATCGATTTATTTCGAAGCTTCAAAACAGACATACATTATTTAGAAGTGACTCTTTGCTCGGTGTCGTGCACTGAGAACTATATATTTCTCCAACTTACAATGGGTATATATACGCTTTGCTGTGTGCAGTTTTCTTAAGGAAACTCTGTGGGATGGAACCACGTTTCACACCTTTATGGACAAAGCCGAACTTAAGCAAGGTGATATTCGGAAATCCCGTCAGATAACGCTCGAGATGTGCTTCTCTCTCAGATCCCGTTCGATCGCGAGTTTTTGATGCTTGTATATTCACTGAATACAGCAGACAGAGAAATAGAGTGGGTATTGGCGCCATAAGTGCACTTGATAAACCGCAGTGATTTTCCCAGTCGGAGTAGAACATCGATGAATAAACTCGGCAGAATGCGGTTTTAATCATGATTCGAAGATTTAAAAATTGAACGGAGTTATGTTCGCACGGCCATAAGCTAAAACATCGGGCAGGTTGTCGCTATCCACCGGTACGTTACATTTCTAGGTGGTCCTGCTACAGGATTACACCAGAAACAACTCGCAGGCAGCTGTTGTGTCTGCACTGCCACTATTCTGTTATCTGTTTATCACTAGTAAACCTCATGCTAGATTAGATCGATTCGTCAACGAGTTAATGAGGCCCGTAGCGTTACGAATATCACATAAGCCTTGCCAGCTCAATGTAAATCGTACCTGACTGCCATTGTTACACAATACAGCGTGAACGCCAAGAGAATTCTTGGTAAAGTATAATCCAATTTAAATTCCGATTCCAATTCCAGCACAAAGCACAAGATTTAAAGACAAAACATTATAAACTGTTTAATAATTCACTCTTATCGTTGGTGGATTTGTAAAGAATCCCAACATAAAAGGGCCACCATGTTGGAAACACATTTACACAATCTCTGTTGCATTGTTGTTTAAATATTTCTATATGTTCACAGGCGGCAAGTTGTTTCTGCATTCAGTCAGGTTCACGACAGTTCAAGCCTCGTTTGATCAATCCTGCGATAATGCCAGTTTTCACGTTCAAATCAAAGGAGCGACCCATTATCATAACTACACGGAATGGCTTGAGGTTTGGCTACTGATTTTATGAGTGATTGCAAAGTAGATCTTTTCCTTTGTTATTGTAACAATGAACCCAAAATGGGCCATTATTGATGATGTGATAGGATATATATGCTGATCCCTTGGGAGGAGAAAATGAAGGTCGATACGATTCTGACGTCAAGAATCGGGTTAACTGAGCTATAGTAGTGTTCAATATTCAACATAACGTTAATTTTAAACGAGCTATGTGATTCCACGTGGTCGCTGGAACGTCCGTTTTGTGCCTTTAAATCGTGAAACTGTATTGTACACCGTCGTACTTTAACCGTTTAGCAACGATAAGCGGAGAAAATTCAGTCACATTTATTGCTATACTTCATGCAGATGCACAATTGTTTTACTGGTCTGTGTCTTATACCCAGCGCTAAAAGCCAACATTGATATATATATAGCCCAATTATAAATGGACGGCCATTTAGCTCAACAACGCCATTGTGATAATAAGAAACCAATTTATGTGGAAGCAGTTTCAGGCAGACTTGGACAACTAGATAATTCTAGTTTTCTAATTAGACAAATTAGAGTGAAATGCCGGTAATCTAATTCTAATCTAATTTGTGAAATGGTGTTATGCTATAATTATAATTCTAATCTAGTTTTCAGTTTTCCCAAAAATGCTACTTTGTCCAACGCTGTTTTTGAGCAAGTTGTACAAGATATCCCTCGTGCAGGGATACCCAGTGCCAAGCCACCATCGCATTGCTTGCATCGTATAGTCATAGTAGTTATTGTTAATAAATAGTAGCCATAGTGACATAGTAGCTTGAAGGCTATTATAGTCAGTTACGATATACTGCAGGCTGAGGCTGGCAACGTGGGTTCCAACTAAACAACTGAACCCCCTTATAACTGACGATCAATACTAAAAAAATCGAATTAAATGTCTACTTCTTAGAATGTAGGCCTACCCCTTTTGGCACTATATACGTATACAAAATGTAGTGCTCATGACAAATATCTTATTTAAAATCGCGTGTAATTATAACATCCAAATTCCACGCAACACAGAAAGTCTTAAAAATTTCGAAACTCACAGGACCGCAGCCCAGCCGAGAAAAGTTAAATTTGCTTTCTTCACGATTTAAACCATATGGCTAGTGATTTATTTAGTCACTATATACTTAATATTTCTTTAGAAGCCCTTTTAAATTAAAAAAATCTATACCCAACATAGAAAATACAAAGAAATCATGAAACATTGTAGGGGTTCAGTTGTTAGTCGTTCAGTTGGAAGTGGTTCAGTTGTAAAGGGGTTCAGGTGTAAGGGGTTCAGTTGTAAGTGGTTCAGTTGTAAGTGGTTCAGATGAAAGTGATTCAAGTGTAAGGTTTTTTTTTTGTAGGGGTTCAGTTGCAGGGCTTCAGTTGTAAAGGGGTTTAGCTGTAAAGGGGTTTAGTTGTGATTGGGTTCAATTGAAAGGGGTTCAGTTGGAAGTGGTTCAGTTGTAAAGGGGTTCAGTAGAAAGGGGTTCAGTTAAAAGTGATTCAGGTGTCAGGGGTTTATTTGTAGAGGCTCAGTTGTAAAGGGGTTTAGTTGTAAAGGGGTTCAGTTAAAAGGGGTTAAGTTGTAAAGGGGGTTACTTGTAAAGGGGTTAAGTTGTAAAGGGGTTCAATTGAAAGGGGTTTAGTTGTAGCGGTTCAGTTGTAAGTGGTTTAGTTGTAAAGGGGTTTAGTTGAAATGAGTTCAGTTGAATAAGGTTCAGTCGAAAGTGGTTCAGTTGAAAGTGATTGAGGTGTAAGGGGTTCATTTGTAAAGAGGTTCAGTTAAAAGTGGTTCGGTTGTAAGGGGTTTTGTTGTAAAAAGTCTCAGTTGTGGGGGTTCAGTTGTATCGGTTCAGTTGAAAGGGGTTTAGTTGAAAGAGGTTCAGTTGTAAGGGGTTCAGTTGTAGGGGTTCAGTTGACTGGTGACCAGCAACGTGGCAATTAGTGATAATGCATTTCGTTTAGTGATTATGGGGGATGTTTTAGTGATGTTTAAGAAAGGCAAGTCAAGGTCGGAAAAGAGTTTTTTAGACTGTCGCAGATTTAGAACGAAATTTAGGTAAAAACATTTGTTGAGATTTTTTCTTTAATTTCCAAGTTTTTGCGAATTCAGTAATTCTAATTCTAATCTAATTTGGGGAAAACTGTGTAGCTCTAATTTTAATTCTAATCTAATTTTGAAAAACTGTGTAGCTCTAATTTTAATTCTAATCTAATTTTAAAAAGCCGAAAATTTTCTAGTTGTCCAAGTCTGGTTTCAGGTGTCGCTTCGGTTGAAAAGCGCATTATCCGACTTAAATTAATAGAGATTCATAGAAAATGGGGTTTACTTATATTACTTGAAGAAAACACGTTTAAGCATTTTTATTAATAATTTCCCGCATTATCACAGTTCGTATGAATTAACTATAACATGGATTTTAACATTGTTCATTGCATGTTATCCAAAGTTAACCCAGGGTTTTTCATTGAACAGTTGTATAGAACTGGCCATTGAAAGCTTAAGTAACCGAATTTGTAAAATATGGAGAAGCATGTTAAAATCTGATAAAACAACGTACACTTTAAAACCTTTTAGACAAAGAAGTCAAATATGTTCTTATAATTTTTTTTACATACAGGCCTACTTATCTTGCAACTCATGTTTTTTTTATATAACAGCCATTTATCGTGACAACCAATCGGCAGTTGTTTCTACCATGGCCCATTTACGCTACATCAATACGAGTACAAGCTACCGGAATAAAACACCAAAGCTGCCGGTTTTACGCCAATTTTACTGGATGCAGCATTAGTAGCTCGATCAAACACGTGTTTCAGGACCTGGTTCCGTACAAAGGTAGGCTATGTGACACATTCCGGTGACAAAACACAGCGAATCATATCCTTTACAATTAACCCTCGATTTAACGGATGCAAACCGATGGTTCACTGTTAAAACAATACCTTTTTTGGTAATGAATGTATTAAAATACCCCCAGAAACCCGAACCACCCCGAACGCAATGTCTTCTCGCGATTTTGTATATTCACACACCTGGGAATCCGGGATAGGCCTATCTGTATCATAATATGGCGCGCGACGTATTTCGTTATCTTCGCACACACTTCAACAAAAACAAATCATCGTAATTTAATATTTTTAGAATGGCTGCCACTTTTTCAATCGCCAGTTGAAACGCTGAAACAGACCTGGCTTAACTACGGACCTATAAACGATTGGGCGGCAGCCAGTTCAGGAGGTACGAGAGATGGTATTTTCAAACACAGAATCCTGGATTCTTTGGACGCATTGAATCTGGAAAAGAGCAGAATAAAAGCGGAAATTGTTTCCCCCGGGCTGGTTTCTAATTGGTTTCTTGACATTGCTGATTGTAAAAGCCAACTAAATAAATTTTGGTTGTTGGAAAAAATGGAAGAACTCGTCGAACGTTTAAAAAATTTGACCGAAGCTAAAGAGTTTACTACAGGGTGTGATTGGACATCCAAGGGCTCAAGCGGAATTCAAGATTTTAATACCGGTGAGTCGGTAGCTCTATAACAAGTAGAATGCGGAAGAGAGCAAAAACATTGTTTAACTCTGTTATTACACTGTATCGTCATAGTAATTGGTTACTTTGTATGATAGTTAACTAGTAAATGTGGCAATTTAGTCTGCAGGGGACTTTGCGTATTTGTCGTGGTTACCGAAAAACTTCTGTGTCAGTTTAAACTTCTTTTCGCTCTTTTGATATGCTATTGCCAGGGCCGTTTATCCGTTGTACTATAGCCGACCACATAACTCTTTAAATATCTCACAATTTTGACTTCAAGAAGAAAGATATTAGGAAGTAACTACAAGTGCAAATGGATTTGGATTTTCCAAACAAAAAATTAGGTATACCGGCATTTTCCGTACCCACTACCCTTTAAGCCGAAAACTAAACAGTGATGGAACCTGTCGCGTCGCCAGCACGCGTTAAAATCCAGTGCCTTCCTTAGTTTGACCTTAATCAATTCAGTTTTACTTACACAGATCTGAGCGTTCGAGTATCCCTGCAAAGAAGATTCGAAGTGCTGGATGGGTTCAAATATTTCCCCGAAACAGAATTCATTTCCCAGCACGGAGAACCAATCTCTTCAAACTCAAGCACCCACTGCGGTGCAATTTGCTTGCAAATGTCCCATCCTCCGTGCTTCGGATTTGACGTAACCACAAACTCGAATCGACTAAAATGCAGATTTCTGACCATGGAAACGCAATCTTTACCAGAATTTCGGTATAATCGCCATTATAACGCATACATTGTCGCAGGTATATACATGCATAAAATGCTCGAAACCACTTACAAAATGCCCGACATTTTTCAGAAACGTTCAAACGAAATCTTCCCGTGAGTAACGAAGTTGTACACACTACTATGCAAGGTATGCAACATGTAACATGTACATCATGTGGCCAAAATTTATAATATTCAATATGCTGAATCGTGAGGTGGTTGGATATTAAAAGATACTTAATGCTTATTTGTTGTGTGTAAAAAGCAAGCTTGTAAAGGCTCTATGGCTGTAACCCTGTTTAAATCCAGCAGATAAGATACAGTGATAAATTGCTGCGGAAAAAATTCTTTGTTAAGTTTTCGTTTACAACTGAATTAGTGGTCATTATAAGGTTTGCCCATAATGACCACTAATTCAGCTGTAAACGAATAATTAAAAGGAAATATTTAATCTGTAATAACCTACCCCTAAAACACATAGCTCCGCTCTGAAATCGATTGATTTGCAACTATAACAAACACTAAACAAAATACCCTCTGCAACCTGACTTGACGTCAGCATGGTTATTAGGCGTCTGCTTGTGTTATAACAAAGCATTTCAAACTATTCATATGTGCTATACAATCCATTGTACATTTCCAGGATGGAGCGACCAAGGTTATCAGTGTAGGTGCGTCAACCAAATGATCGGATCCCGATGTGACAATGATAGTAACCATGACAACACTTACCACGTGGTATTGAACCGACACACGGAGGAGCTAGAGTAAGTCGCCAAGGTTTTTCATCTAGCATCCCATGTTTAATGTGTATTATAGGCAAGCTTTTTTGTTATGGATAATAAAAGAATTATATTATTACCAATCAACTTATAGTCGCAGTGGTAAACGTATTGGGCTATAAAATGTGAATGATTCAAGGTTGATTACCTGAAACTGCTGTAGATATATTACCCAAAAGATTACCCAAAACTGCTGTGGTGCACTGGCATGAAGTAAACACTAGTCTCGTCTGCTTAAAAAATCCTTGAAATAGATCTCTCGCCTTTCAGCAATATCAGTGTGTGGAAAAACAACACCCAACATAATGATATTATATTCTTTAATTGCTGAATCAGTCAAAAACCTTTCACTTAAAACATATTGTACAGGTTGGACTGTAGATCAAACAACAATTCGTCACTTATACGGATACAATTCGCATCTCTCTTGACTGATAACAAAGAGGATATGTTCCAATTGACATCGGAACATGACGTAATTATTCGATCTTCAACGCTAATTAGAGCAATGTGCGACGGGAGGCCGGTAAGATGTGGTAAATTAGTCAGCATGATTTTGTTATTAATCTATAGAGAACGATACTGTAAGTGAGTATGGCACGACCGATTCATATAAAGCACAGGTGTTCAAACTGCGGTTTGCGAATATAAATTGTTTATTTGAAGGATTTTGAATAGAGTGCAGTTAGCAAGGATGTCCTTCCAGAAATACGAATTTTGAATCTTAAATTCCTTATACCGCCCTGAAATATACCTAAAGAGCAAACAAAACTATTTTGGATGAATGTTTAATAAAATAAATGTTTTTTTTTAGTTTTAATCATTATTATTATTAAGTATATGAAAATTAAAAATTGTCAATTCAACATTTTTTTATGAAAACATATAATTAAAATCCTTACCCGCTATAAGTAAGTTTTTTTGATTTGCTAGAATTAAAAAAAAATAATTCCGAATCATTTCCATTTCGTCCATACTGGCCAGCCTATGAAGCATCGAAACTTTGCCTGGTAAAAATGTCAGATGAATTATGTATTTAAAAAAATCAATTATTAATCTATTTTAGAACACATTTTAAATTATCCCTTCTTTTTCTGCAAACGAGTTTAAATACATTTTTATCGCAGAAGTGCAAAATGTCGGTCAGTCGCTTGATGCATGTTCTTCCACCAACCAATCTTACGGACGTTGAAATTCGGTTTGTTTGTGAAACACCCATTCAGTATAACGTCACCTTTCATGACATGGGAAATCGTCAAATGTTCAGCATAAACACTACAGGTTAATATGTTATATTCTAAATCATCATAATTTGCCGAGCAAACAACCGACTCAGCATACACTTTATAATTATATAGTATTGTAATGTCAAAACCTTTGTTTTCGCCTCGGTCAAGAAAAAAAAATGAACAGTCAGAACGATTTTAAAGTTTGAAATGACCAAGATAATCCAATATAGCCTCAATTTCTCATACTTCTGTTAAACATTTTACTGCTGTTTTTTTATAAAGATGACATCAAAGAATGCTCATAAGAACGGTAATAACATTTGTTTTTAGTTTTAACAACTGTAAATAGCAGGATCTGCATACGCTTAAACAGTACTAGCGTTGCTAGAACCATAAGGGTGTTTATTCGTATGATACATTAGTTTTATATCTGTGCATTAATTTGGTTTCGGAGGGACAGCAATTTCATTGTCACAATCCAATAATATTTCTAGACTCTACATCAACCGACGCAGCACTGGTTACCACTCGCCCAGCAACTATCAGCATTACGACGAGCTCTTCGGAAGCTATGGTAGCCACGGTGACAAACGGTGTGAAAGCGACCGCAGCCGTACAGTTGTACGAGAAACAGAACCTCATTCAGGACGGAGGCGATGTACTTGTACTTGACTTGTTCCAAGCAGAAGAACCCGAAATAACTGCACAACCAACTCAACCCATGCCGAGGTACAGACCAATTTTAAGTGTCGATTTTTTAAAACTATATTTAGCTTCATCCAATTATTTTCTTAATTATGTATCGATATACAGATTAGAAGCTATTGTCCAGAAATATCCACGCCAGATGAGCACTGTACCCGAATATGTACCTTCCGAAACAACTTCATTGATTTCAAGGAAACCTGTTTCTTCCAATGTCACGGTAACTAAGTAAAATGTTTGATTTCCCTAAACAAAATCTTACTTTAATCGAACTTAAATCGATCGTGTCTTAGTAGAATCGCACTTTTTAGATTACAGCATAAAACTTTGTCGCGATTAAAAGTAATCGTGTAAAATCTTCATATACCCGAGGCCTCGCAGCGGGTCATAATATAACCTTGCTGTCACAGTTTTCTTACCGTATAGCTATTGTAGTATTTCGCATTCTTAACACGCTCCTTCCAGTTAGTACAACTTATTATTATACTGGGTTTAGGCAATGACCACTAAATGGGCAAATCTGAAATTCCTCTTGGACATGACATGTCTTCTGTTATGTGGATCACACCGAATAGCTTCATTTACATAAAACATACTCACATTTTTAGCTAATTTTTCACCACCTGTTCTCCCTGTTCCTTTTCCCGCAGACATCCGTCACTTCTACAACAAGAGATTCAAATGTCTGTGCTGGCATAATGATTGCTGGTTTGGCGTTTTATGAAAGTGCACCTGGAATAATCTCAACTAATTGTCCACCAGGTATGACCAACAGAAAAACACTTTGGAGTTCTTTGTCAATAAATTTGTCAAAAAAACGCAATTTCAGGTACTGTCGGTCGGGTGTTCCACGAATGTTATCCGAATGGACAGTGGTCAAGCGCGAAACCGAATGTTGGAAGCTGTATTACAGAACGAGTTTATGAAATATCTGAATCTTTAAAGAATTTAACGAATGGTAAATTCTTAACATGTACATTATCACACCGCCACTATACCAAAAAAGACAAATGCATGTTGTTATATAGATATAGTAACAATTCTACAAAACTTGTACTTTGATATAGGTTCAAATTCAAGTCTGGGAATCGTCGCCGAAAAACAAGCAGATTTTTTGTCTTCAGAAAACTCTATCTCTTCCCCGGATCTGAAAGAAAACATCTTGTTAGTAAAAAGGTAAACGATTTCTCATTATCTTCGCATTTGCTCAGTTATCAATAATCATTTGCAGGATTTCTGAAATAAACACGAATTCTTTGAACGCAAAATCAATGAATGAGAGCAAAGCATTCCTAGGATCAATTCAAACCACGGTAAACTCACTACTGGACGAGCGAATATTGGACGTGTGGGTTGAAATTGACGAGGTGTGTTGAACGGAAAACAAATATAAAGTGTTAATACAAAACATCAAAATAATTTGAACTGATAGCGCCACTAATGAGTCCATTCTAATTCCGTAATATCTTTGGATACAGCATTAATAATTATCTGAATAGAGTCGGTCAACAGTCGAGCGTTGTCCGACCGAATAGCTTGCATCATTAGCGTTGCAGTTATGAAGGTCAGTCAATTGCGTGCTTGGGGGAGGCACTTAACGGACATCGCCCAAACAAAGTAGATTGATGGGTTGTACTAAAATTATAAGTACATTTCAATCTAACACAACACAACAATGGCTCCGGTTACCCAGCTGAGGACGCGAGTAGGCCTACATCTGATTAACTGTATGCGAACGCTCACTTATGTAAAGTATTGGCAATGAACTCATATATTTGTCTATATGAGAACACTCCCTACGTTTTCCACCCCCGATGTTAAACATGTATATCCAATTCTAGCTACGTACTATAAACAATTGTAGTATGTGCGTATTGAATATAAAGTGGACAGTATCACCGTTTTGATTCCAATTGAGTTTTCCCTGCAATCCAGGCTGAAAGGTCATCGAGTGCATACGGGGTGGCAGAGGCGTTAGAACAGGTTGGATTTGAAATAGGTGAACAAATGAACACGACCGGCAAGATCTCGAATTACCTTGAAAACACCGCATTCGAGGTAAACTATACAAGATACAAGCAATACTGAGTCCTGCTAACGCTTCTCATCGTTTTCAACGCAGGTGGTCTCACTTGGAAATCAAATTTCGGATTTGAACCAAGGTTCCAACGATATAAATAGACTGCAGTTTCCCAGCGCACAGAGTTCCGCACAAGACAACGAAACAGATTGGATCAATGAAGCTGGGTCAATCGCAGTACCGTTTTCACCGGACGCTGCAACAAAAACGACTTTTGTATTTGCAGTCTACAAAAACCTTGATACATTGCTGGGTAATTTACTACCTGGTCTGGAAATGTCTTTATCCGAATCACTTTTGTTTCTAGAATTATTTAAGAGTGAATAATTTTAAAAGTAGAAAAATTTCAAAACCCGTTGAAACAGTCTGAAAAAAATCGGCTTGTCAACGCAATAAACCTCCGAACTATTCGACCGGGCAATTAAACCGTTACCGGCCGACATTGCTTTCAACACAATGTATTATTATTTCAGGAAACTCATTTGACAATGGTTTACAAACGAACGAAAATCAAAGAAACAGTACGAACAAAGAAGCCACCGATTCCAGTAATGCCACAGACCGGTATTTGATTAATTCGCATGTCATATCTGCTTCCATAAAGCCTTTGCCGGACAAATTGCTGAAGCAGCAAAAAGTGAAATTTCTATTGAAACACAAAGAAACGACTCAGCGTAATAGCATGAGGTGAGTAAAGACTCTGTTCTGTTCCTATATTTGCCCTGTGCTTGAACCGTTACCAAAATAGGTCTAACCGCATATAGTACAGTTATGCGCACAGATCGGCAAATCTGTTTAGAAGGTTGTGTAAGGTGTGTACTACGGAGTTGTTAATTGAGTTACCCGACTTTTGACGCACAGATGTGTGTTTTGGATGCCGAAACTTGAGGCAAATTCATCTGCTGGACATTGGGCATCCGACGGGTGCACCACGTTACGGAGCAACTCGACCCACACATCGTGTGAATGCGACCATCTTACAAACTTCGCAATTCTGATGGACGTAGTTGGAGTTGAGGTAAAGGTCATCATAATAATGACCTTTTTTGTAGAATGTTCTCACCTCTAAATTGCACGTTTATTAATAAGCCCTTCATTTTCCTATTCCACATTTTACTATTTCAATATCCCATGCCCAGTTGGTTAACGCAAGGCCAAATGTTGTTGAGTCGACACCGGTTTCACACGTTTCAATCTTATATAACACAGTGCAATAGCTACAGTAACCCGATGCTATAGACACGGGGTAATCTGGTGATTACTACTGTGTGGAAATTCTGCGTTTTTAAATTTACAAGGATAACGGTTTGATGGGTTAGTGCGTCGACTTTTAGCCGAATAGGGTTTCAGATCTGAAATTCGTCATTAGCTAGTCGGATGTGTCCTTGTATAAGGTATTTGGCGGGCATTGCACAAACCCGGTAAATCAAAGGATTCTACAAAAAACTAAATCAACGTCTTAATTTTAAACAGCACACTACAATAGCTCCGGTAAGAATGTTCCCTAACGCGTAATCGCGAGGTAATCGGACGTCTAATTACTCATTGCGTTTTCCCATTCACTGGGATAACATACATTTCCTATCTTATATAAAAAAAAATACAGGAATATCCCTTTACTATGTAGTTAAAATATATCCAAACAAAGTTCTTAACACTGGTATTAGATTTCGTACATTCGCACCAAGTACAAGCTAGTTTTATCCTTGCAGCTTGGTGATACGGATAACCTGGTGCTGACGTACATAACATGGGCTGGTTGTTCGATGTCAGTCGTTTGCCTCGTCATGTGCGTATTTTGTTTCAACACGTTGCGCGGTCTGCGATCGATCAGAACTTCCATACACAAGAACCTCTGCTTTACATTGGGGCTGGCGCAAACTCTATTTCTGCTCGGAGTGGACAAAACAAACTACCCGGTAATAGAAACATTGCATAAATGCTGTACTAGTGGTGCCCAATCACGGGCTATTAACTTCACAGGTTTAAGTCAAATGTTCAAAGTGTCCATCACCAAAAAAAGGGTTGAAAGCCACTGCAATGGGTCAAAAAATAACCTTTCTTTTGACAGAATATAACAGTTAGATGCAAAGTTACATGTATTTTTCCATAGCATTTTTATCCTAATAGTTTACGAGACCGATACATATATCAATGTCATACAAATTTTATTTGTTGACCAGCCCATCCTAGTTTATAAACTACTCCTGGAAAAATGGCATAGTTCATTCCGGGTTTTTATAAATCATTATAACTCATAAGAAAAGCGTGGCGATTGCATAACCGAAAATACATACATATATTCACATTGATTAATATCCCAAGGCGTTTAGGACCTAACCTGTTGTTAAAATTCCCATTAGGCATTCATTTTAACGAAACATTACTTTTAGCTACTGTGTCCGATCGTTGCTGGTATTCTGCACTACCTGTTCCTTACTGTATTCTCGTGGATGTGCGTTGAAGGTCTACATTTGTACGTCTCGCTTGTTAAAGTATTCGAGATCGACAAGTCTTCAAGACTGGCATCTTATTACGCATTCGGGTACGGAAGTCCACTTCTGGTGGTCGGTATCTCCGTGGTTTTGAGATACGACGGTTATGGGAGTGAGAAAAGGTAAATATTGACTGATACGTTAAAGATTTTGACAATTAAGTGTTCTGCGAATTATAGCCTTGATATAGAAATGCAGCATAACGATTGTTGTTTTCTAAAAAAATACTTTTTTTTTCTTTTTTCAAATATATATCATCTTTAAAAGAAAATTTCAAATATATATAATTTTTGGAAAAAAAACGGTTTTTAGTTATTGTCCAATAGTTTTAATTTCACCGGACAATGCTGCTTAATTCCAAAGAGTTTCACTAAAAGTTTTCGGTGCGTTAGCTCACTTATCTTGTTACTCGCCGGAAAGTTGCGCTAGAAATCAGCTGTAGTTAGGGAAATTGGCTAATCATTGTAGCTCGAACCATAAAATGATACTTACTACACATATTTCTGCAGTTCCAAATATAATCAGGAAAATACAAAAATCATCTACGCTTCTATTTTAAAACACAGTTCACTGTATTTACACATCGTATTATCACTACAACTCTTGGTCAACCACTAAGAATGACGTTATATAAATATGTACTTTTTTTCATACCGATATTCTTTGCTAAGCAATTTTTATGTTTTAGTTGTTGGTTAAAAGCCAAAGACGACTTGTTAATCTGGAGCTTCGTTGGTCCTGCTTTGTGTATTATTTGTGTGAACATGTATTTCTTCTTCATTGCTATGCGAGTAATGCGAGCTCACCGTATCACAACTCCAGCACATAGAAGTCGGCTTGCGAAAACAAAGTAAGTATTTAAACTGTTGTTTTAAATGTTTGGTTAGTGGGAAAACGATTGGCATTGATGAACAGTTGTTAAACTTTTGTATAACATGTTAACGTTTTTATAAGGTGGGACATTAAAATTAATTTCCTGCTGGGGCTGGGGTAACACGAAGGTTACCCCAGCTTTAGTATCCTATCATTAACGCGTGAATCCAGTGTATGGGGTTGGCTTCGGTAACCCGACGGCGTGCATGACGTAATCTTACGATTGCAAGTGTGAAAATGCTAGTTTTTCCATTCACGGAAATAAACATAAATATCCTATACTACCAAATAAGGGATTTCTCAGTAAAATATCTACGGTTAAGTATTAGTACATATGGCATACGCCAAACTATAGTAATGATAAATTAGCTCACTAAAATTGTTATGATCAACATTGCAGAACTTGGATAAAGGGCTCGTCGGTTCTGCTTTGTCTTCTTGGTATAACCTGGATTTTCGGAGTATTCTTTGTGGATTCAAAATCCGTTGTGATGGCTTATATTTTTACTTCATGTAATGCCTTACAGGTATGGCAATTCTTACGACAGGGTTAAAACACGATTACAATTGTCTTGTTCCGCAGGGAGTTTTTATATTCATATTCCACTGCTTACTAAACGAGAGGGTTCGAGTTGAATTGTCAAAGTACATGCGAAGAAGTCGCATCTGTCCTGCGTGGGTTAGAGGCCAGTACCATGTCAATTCAAGCGTCGTCAGATCAAACTACAACACAACAACATCGGTAGTATGGGACTTGTGAATACAAACTATTAAGTTTTAAATTTATTGTACAGTATGTTTATTGCAAAAGCGTATTGCTTGATTATGAAAGACTCATACGATACCAAGTTCGAAACATAACTAGTACACATTGGGTGTTACACAAGGTGATAAATCAAAACACTGCCGTTTTAGGGTTACCGAACTAGGAAATCGTCCGGAGGAAACACGGACAGCTCAAGTCAAACAGCCGGTTCTTGGTTCTGGTCAAAAAGCAAAGAAACCCAGTAAGATTTTTTATAGTAATAATCAGAAATTTCTCTTTCGGTTTTTCATAAAATAACGCCCCAGAAAGTCCAATTGTTGCGGGATCGAAACCAACCGTTAGCTAGTCAGTTGTACTGTAAAATCTTTGCTGATTCGACTACGGGTACAAGGTAATTCTTACAATCACATGCGTTCCCAGGGATAAACATCACTATCGAACTTAACCCCTTTGGCCACTTTTCAAAAGTTTTTCATAAATATTTTTATAAAATAAAATGGTAAAACGAGAATAAAAGTTAAATTTTCCAAAAAGGAGAAAAAAGTATATGCATCACGAACTACACTAATTCAAAACATTTTCTATAGAAAAGTACAAGTTGCCAAACGATCGGTTGTACGGACTATTACGCCGAGATGGAGAAGCGAATCGGAGCTCGGTGAGTTGTATATGGTGTTGATTTGATATGACATGTAACATTTTCGTCTGACCGATTGGCTTGGTGGGTGCGTCGCTTTTCAGTCAAAGGGTTTCAAAATCGTAACTGGCATATAGCTAGTCGGTTGTGTCCCTGGGTGAATTGAGGGGTTCTATTGAATTAAAGGAACGTCTCAATTACACAACACGCTCTAGTATATTTGGTAACCCGACGGTGGGTGCGAAGGTGATCTGACGATAGCCCGTGTTTTAACGTGTCTTTGCATGTTCACATTCACGGGAATACACATGAGTATATTATCCTTTCCAATCCTACCATTCACTAAACTTGTTTCTATAGTGGAAGGAGACCTACAATCTTCCGCTGATCTTACAAAATCACCGAAAACTGAACAACCTGTCAGTTCTCAAGAAACAACCGAAACTGCAGAAATTAATACGAGCGTACCTGCCCCTAAACAAGAAACACCTGCCCAGCTTACTGGAAGTGTTACATCTAAATTGGAACGAAAAGTGATTGTGACTGTATCGGACGCTTCTAGTTGTACCGATGGCGATATCGATTTTGGCTGCGCGAACCCTGTCTTCGACGGTGTTCAGACCGTGACACCACTACCTGAACGGAGAGAGAGAATAGAACGCTTCTATCGCGATTACGCCGAGCATTTTAGTGAGAAGGGAAATAATGAGTCCCTGATATACAGGAACAACAGTATGCCGGTCAAGGTTCGCCGTGAAGCTCAAAAGCCGTTGCAGAAACGAGGCGAACGGAAGCCGACATTTCTTAAAGTAGACCTTTCTTTGCGGGTAAAATCGACTACTGAAAGAGGGGAAGAATAAACTTGTAAACGTGCTCAGTCAGCCCAGTGTAATGTATCCAATGCGTTTGATATAAATGTTTTTATGCCTTCATAATTTAACATATGCCTTCATGTTTCAATGTTGTTATTTATCAACATAAAAATATTAGATCACTGCAAATATAGTTTCCAAGAAAAATATACAAGTTAAACAATGTGTTGTGAATTTCCAGTTGCAAATAAAATATTTGAAAGGACTCGAAAATGAATACTTTATGTGAGTAATAAACCATGTCCGCTAGGTGTCAGTCTCAAAGCTTTGTGTTGCCTCGGTGATCGCTCAACGCACGATTTATGAAAACAACGTTAACAAAGGCCAAGTTTTAGCCGCTTTTGCTGTATAAACTGTCTTGAAAATGCCTAAAAATTCAAAAATAATCCTAGAATACGGTCCATACGAAGCATGCGGCGTTGTTAAGCACCGCACCTCAAGGTTAAAGGGCCTAGAAGCCGTTCTTACTTCAGAGGGACACTCCGTTGAACTCTCAGAAATTAAGGACTGGAACGTCATACGTTTGAACGTGAACGGCGAAGTTGTTTTCACCTGTAACATCTGCGACTTGGATTACGGTGGAGATGGAAAATTGGACGAACTTTGCACACAGGCCTCCCAGCAAGTTTTGAAAGCTTATTAAAAATTCCGGCCATAACATATTGATTTTTTCATGATTATTTAAATATGATACTATTTTTTTTAGTTTGTGAACATTCCACCCATTTATACTGTTACCATATATGTAATGTTTTTATTATTTGACAAAACTATCTGCACTTTTAGCCCAAACGTTGCAGTTATGTAAATATCTTCATGCAAGTACCGGTACCAATACCTTTTAAATTTTTTAAACATTATGCCACTGCTTTAAATGATTTTTACTCAAATGCACTTTACGACCCTGCACTGCAAATTATATATATATATGTGATTTCCAGATGCCTTATTAGTGGTCTAAGCAACTGGTATATAGAAAAGCATAATGAATATCGACACAGTTGGCAGAATAAGGCCACCCTTGCCAGGTGAAATGAATGTTAACCTGAATATTACTGATGGGAAAAGAGTTCATGCACAACAAGGCGGAAACTCACACAGGTATGAGCGACACCAAGATTTTTAATGAATTAGTAAAAATAACCAAAAAAAAATAACAAAGGGATGAATATGTAATGAATTGGCACAAGAAAATGTGATAATTTGTCAAATTGGGGCAATTATTATATGGTAATGAATCTCAACTTTTTTAGTCTCCAAATGGTGTGATTGTTGCTATGAACTTCAGTTTAGTCCGGCCCGTTGGTCTAACGGTTAAGTGCGTCGCCTTTCAATTGAAAGGTTGAAGGTGCGAAACTGGTCGCTAGCTAGTCGGTTGTGTCCTTGGGCAAGGCACTTAACAGACATTGCCTGAACCCAGCGGATTAATGGGTTCTACCAAATTAAAGGAACGTGTCTATCATATACAACACACATTGCAATAGCTCCGGTAACCCGATGATGGGCGCGAGGTGATCTGACGATTGCCCGTGTGTTAACCCCCTTGGTTTTCTCATTCACGGGGATAAAGATGAATATCCTATCCTATCCTATCCTAGTTTACATAGTCTTGCACTTAAAATACTCTGTTAAAATATTTTTTAAATACTTTGTTAAAAAGTATTGTGAGTGTTAAAATATCGTTAAAAATAACAAGCCATACTTTTAGTATTTCAAAAAATTAGTTTATCTTCTTTTGAGTTTAACAAAAACCCCATACAAGTTTGTAACAAATAGAACATGTTAACAGCTTCCACCTGCTGTACCAGCCTGATGCCACAAACCAGGAATTATTCACAAAAACTGTGCAGCCTTTGCTTGATCTCTTCATTGCTGGCTTCAACACATGCGTTCTTGTGTACGGTGAAAGTGGTAAGTTGTTTGGGTAAACAGATGATTTCCATGTTATAATTATAATGCTTGATGGTTGAAGTTAGTTTTTTTATGTTTGCGAGTGCAAAAGATATCATTTCATTTTGTGTTTCATTTACTTGTAAACATTACTCATTAATGCACTACTAGCATAGCTCTGACAACTTTGGCTATATATACAGGCGGAAATAAATACGTAATAGAAAGATTTTAAATTCAGTTTAAAAAAAGTTCTGGAAACTTTAATAATAGTTAAGGTAACTGATATTTTTAGGTTCCATTAAACTCATTTATTAGCATTTAATCTATCAGTTCCATTACACTGGAAGCATATTCTAACATTCTCATGGCTAAGTACACTTGAACCACAAAAGTGTGTGCGGCAAAAACGTGTTTTTAAGCTTGTATATATATATATGCTTTTCACAATACTGGTAACTGGTCTCTTTTTTTGTATATGCAAATTGAGTAAATAATTATTAAACTTTAAAGTGATTAACTGACAACAAACAGCTTTAATCATTTACCAATGTACAGTCCAACAGTAGGCCTAGTTAATAAAACAAATACAAAATTATAATTTTATCCACTTAATTCCAAAGGTAGCGGCAAATCATACACATCAGTTGGCGAACAGGCTAATGTGAAACCTGGAATAATCCCGCAAGCCATCAGCTATGCGACTGCAAACATACAGCAGCAAAATTCACAAAAACCACCAGGTAAATATTAGCTCCCAAGATTTTGATAGAACAATAAAATCTTTCCGAATAGATTCATGTATTAATTTCTAAAAAAGCTGTCTAAAAAGAAAGCCCATCATAAGATTGTGATAAAAAAAATTCTTGTTTATTTTTGGAAACGATTTATTTAAAAAAATATATGTGGTAATTGATTTTTCCATTTATTTTATGCAGAAAATTCATTTATTTCTGAAAACCAACAAACATCAGCTCGGGGAGAGGAGAGAGGCCGACTGCTTATGTACCACTATGAAATATATAATGAGATCATAAGGGATTTAATGGCTTCTAGAGGGTCTTTATCAGGTACCGGTATACTATTGTTATATATGTCATTTTTACCTCCAATTGCCCCGATCTGGTTGTTTTGCTTCAAATATTGCGCGCAATATATTACACATACAGCGGTGCATACCTTATTCAGTTAGAGAGTATACCATCAGCAAAAGGTTGTTAGAATATAATCAACTGGTGACTTAGTCAGATGTGTCCTTGGGCAAGACAGTTTATGACATTGCCCTTTTTAGATTTTACTTACATCTTTACTGCGCACTTTTCTTTAAGGATTTTACTTTTAAATTGATTATTATATTTGTTCCCTTTAATTTTATTTAACTAATGATTAGGTAATAATCAGGTTATGTCTAGTAGCGTTTTCCTACCAGTGTATTTTGTGTTTTTAATTGTTATATTTACACAATTTAACAAATACCACGTTACTGTCCTTTTTTCTTCTTAAATAATATTAACAATATTACATAAAGTAAATAAAGAAACAAAAAATAAAGCTAAACTGCTGGTTTCAAAGAATAACGAACTTTCACATCCAAGGTCGCATTGGTGGGGGTCCGATGGAGCTGCAGTATTCACCTGAACAAGGAATGTACGTAAAGAATCTGCAATATGATATTTGCAGGAACCCGACGGAAGCTATAGCTTGTAAGATGTTTTAAATTTTTTATCAACTTGTATTTTTGGTTTAAAGATGATAGTGACATTTCTTTAATTGTTTTTTTTTTACTTTAAATGCAAAAATATTATTTTGCTATGTACTGTACTCGAAAAAGATGTCTTCAAACTGTTGTTAAGTGTTATCGTAGAATACTGACATTTATTCAAATGGGTGCGACCACAAAGGAAATTATGTCATGGTGATCGTATTATTTTATGCGCAGTTCGGTTACTAAAGAAGTTGCAGTGTGTTTTATATAATACTTGCTGTATAGCTCTTGTTCAACCAAATAATCCAAGAAACTACTACTAAGTGCATTTCCCAAGGAAACCTCTTGCTCATGGCTGGTTTTAATCACACAATCCTTTAATAGCAATTGAAACTTTTGTAATTGCTCTTGTTATTTTATGTTTTAACTAAGTGTCATACACTCCAGGAGATAACTTGACTGTCCTATCCTCTTTTTAAGTTAAGATAGTTAGCTCAAAAGACGTTAATACATAATATGCTATTTTTTAAGTAACATTATAGAATATTAAATTAATAGTTCTTCTGTTAGAAGACTTTTTAAATAAATTAAAAAAACGTTGTATTTCATAGCATTCTAAGCCGTTAATACATAATATGCATTTTTTTAAGTAACATTATAGAATATTAAATTAATAGTACTTCTGTTGGAAGACTTTTTAAATAAATTAAAAAAACGTTGTATTTCATAGCATTCTAAGCCGTTAATACATAATATGCATTTTTTAAGTAACATTATAGAATATTAAATTAATAGTACTTCTGTTGGAAGACTTTTTAAATAAATTAAAAAACGTTGTATTTTATAGCATTCTGGCAAGCTTGGGTGTCAAGAAGCACAGCGACTACTGACTTCGGACCAGCTGCTATATTTTCAACATATGTTTTTCAACTGGAACTTTACATGGTAAATATATCGTTTGAGGAAAAATCTTGGTTATCATATTTAGTAGACAGGGTTCTAATTTTTATTCCAACATATAGGACAGATGATATGACGCAACAGGAACAGGTAATGGGTAAATTATCTTGTGCCCACAGTAAAAATAAAAATCAATTAAGGAATACTGGTTAGATATTCAAATCCAATACTATTTCTCTATTGTGCAAATTTAAAATTAATTGATCGTTATAAATACAGCTGCACCATCTCTATACAAGTTGGGATGTGTGTGTTGATTTTACCATAAATACAGAATAGCACTGGCAACCAGATGGCATTGCGACCTAATAATTATTGTGTGGTGACGCAACGCTTCCTGTATTTTTTCACTCACGGGGACAACGCATGAATATTCAAATTAAAAATCACTGTCAAACCATCTTGTTCCTCAGATGACGGATGAAAATCCTCTTCCAAATCGATCCACATTCACTGTGATTCGGCTCCCTGGGGCAGAGAAGTTGGCTGATGATTTGAATCCAACGCGGGTAAGGGAAGGCCCCACCTTATCTAAATCAATCGTGGCATTTAACAAACTGACAGCTGACCTCGCTAGGCAACCTGACCCAGAGAGAGTGATTAATTACAGGTTTGAATTGTTGTTAATGCAAAATGAAAACAATTTGATTATTTATGACTTGTGTTAATTTACTGTAAAGCAGTAAATCTTGGTATTATGGCTAACCAGGATGCCATATATATCCAGATCCAACGCAGAATTACAAAGTTGCATTTTCTCCATTGCAAAGCATAATCTTTGTTTTTAATTTTTTGTTTATTTTTTTAAAAACATGGTTTATAAAACATTCATTCTCTGACAAGATGGTGTGATCTAATTTTGCACACAAACATGACCAGCTGACATTTAATGTGATTGTAACATTGTGCATTTATGAAACAAATAAGGATTTATGGTAACTACAATATCAAACAAATAAATAAAAAATAAATTACAAATAAAGATAAAATGCATTATCATTAATGGCACAATCTTTTCAATTGATGCAACAACTATCTTTAGTACTCCAAGCGGCCAAGCCTACAACCTTCTTTTTTTACTTTTACCCTAAATCGTTTTTCACAGTGATTCGAAACTGACGAGTTTGCTGAGCGATATTTTGGGCGGGAATTGCAAGACGCGAGTGATCTGTTGCCTCCCCGCATCGAACATGCGAGTGGAGGCCATGTCAGCTGTTCTTACTGGCTGCGGGCTGCTAAGTGAAGTGAAAAACTTTCCAATAATCAACGATTGCTTGGCCCAGGTGCGTTTGGATGTCTGTATGTGTTTTATAGAGATTCGGTTTCGATTAGTATCAACCAATATCAACCCACACAAGTTTAAACTAGGAATAGTATCAACCGACATGAGTTTGACATAATGATATCCATGAAAAATAGTCAGATTTAGATTCTGCCCACATGATACATTCCTCACTCAATGTTTAAAGGTAATATTTGTCTAAGCATAATAAGAACAAATGATTAAAAATGAAATTGTACACACTGCTTTTTAGGTGTGTCTGACAAATTTAAAGGACTGTGTATATGAAAAGTATTATTTTGACAGTGCGTTTTTTCGCTTTGTCTATCCTACTCCCTTAGTTATACTGCAAAATCATAATTAGTCTTGAAATTTATCAAAACAAATCCTAGAACTTGGTGACTCAATACCGCACTCGTGTGACGAATAGTTTGGAGCTTGGAGGACTGGATGCGGGAGGTGCGGGAGCCGGTTTGATGAATCGACCTGATCTTCAGGATCAACTAATGAAGATCACAAGTGATAACGTGAGTTATAGGAATAATTTTTTGGGCCGCGTTAGGATAGGATATTCATGTTTATCCCAGTGAATGGGAAAACCAATGGGGTTAACACACAGGCAATCGTCAGGTCACCTCGCGCCCACCGTCGGGTACATGAGCTATTACAATGTGTTGTGTATGATACACATATTCCTTCAATTTGGTAGAACCCATTTATCCGATGGGTTCAGGCAATGTCCGTTTAATGCCTTACCCAAGGACACAACCGACTAGCTGGCGACCAGTTTATAATCTGCAACCTTTCGGTTGAAAAGCGTCACACTTAACCACCAGACTAACCGGCCGGACTAAGTTTAAGCCATATGTACACTGAGGCTGAGCAAAGCATGTTTGAGCTCATTTCTTTGCTTGTTTTACGGCATCCGAAAGTTACACCTTGTTCAGACCACACACATTTACCCTCTACTTTTGCACATGCTACCTATTTCCACACTGGTCCATATCCTGAACATAGAAAAACATACACAATTGGACATAGAAAACATACACAATTGCTCCAACAATATATCAAATTTTAATTATTAACTAACATGATGTCTTAAAAATGGGCTTCAATAAAACGTTTTCGAAATAACTAGTTTCCTGGTGGCAGGGTTTTTAACAAACATTGTCTCATTTTAGCAGGTTAAAATGGATGCACCAATGCCTCATGTAATAAAACATAAATTATATATCCAAAAACCACTAAATTTATAGTTAAGCATTAAGTAATATAGCTGTGTGTAACAATTCACATATCCAGGACAATTAAAATGACACATTTTTTAAATTTATTGTTCATTTTGTTTGAGGTGTTTCGGAAGAGAGATGAGTAAGTTAGTTTGAGAGGTGGTAATAAAACGAATATTGCATTACTGGTGGTAGTTGTTGTGTGTCATTTATTTTGTAGCCACCAATAGAATTTGGACTTCACTCTTACTGCTGAACTTACGTATTCACGAATAACTAGTTATTGTATTTACACCGTATAGTTCTTGCTTCACTCCTTCAGACTTATCCATATTACCCTTTTACATAGATTAACAAATTTTAGTGTTAGGTAATAGAATTTATTCAGTCCTTGTGGTGCCAGTTACCTTCAATGAAAAACAGTTTATATAAAGGCCATTAATCGGAAGCCAGTATGCTACATTTCATGTGGCATTTTCATCCAACCATTTTCAGGTAATCATACATATTCCATCCCACAGACGCAGCTTCGTGAGAGAAATGACCGCTTGTTCCAACGTCTTGAACAAACGCAGGAGAAAATGGCCGAAATTGCGAAATCGAAATCAGAAATTTCCTCGAAACTTGTGTTCAGTGAGGAAGAAAAACTAAAAGTGAATAACAATTATGCCGATTTGTAACATAATTATTATTGTTTTGTCAACCACAATAATTGTATGTGCCTCTATGAAATACACCAACACGGTAAAACAGTAAACAAAGAATTTGTAAGTAGGTATAAAAGACTATAACATATGAACTGCAAGTCAAATTTGTTTGGGAAAACCCTAACCTTTTTCGGGATTCATTCCAATAACTTCTATCCTGTTGGTTCAATTCTGTATGAGTTCAATATGACCGCTCTCATTTCCCACACTCAGAGATAAAATAAAGTCTATTCAGTCTAATCAACCCACTTACTAACCACAGTGTTCTTTAAGAAAGATTTTAACTGTGTCCCTGCACAGGTTTCCAAAGGTTTGGTTGAGTTGCAGCTAGAAAATAACAGACTTACTGAAGAATATGAATCCGAAAACTTTGAGTTAAAAAACAAGGTAATTTATGCTTTATCATGATGTCATTGATTAAAAATGAAATTAAGATCATTTTTAAAACATTGCATATGCTGCAGGCAGACACCATAAGCAAAGCATTACATTCCAATAAAATAAGTTTTACTCTAAAAAGTTAAACTTGAAATTATTTGATTTAACATACGTCATGCACTCATGTGTCCTTATCCTAGGTAAAAATTGTTTTTTTGGCTATTAAAT
>CH002567.1:2136244-2162053 GCA_000149265.1 Ciona savignyi | reverse complement strand
TCCCAGCTCACAGTAGCATATGCCGGCATACAAAGTGCAAACAAAAAATCTGCAGAACAAACAACAGTGAGTAGGATTGGATAGGTATTTATTCATGTTTATCCCTGTGAATGGCAAAACGCAAGAGTCGTTAAAACTCGTGCCAACTCTAGGGTTTCTGGAGCTTTTGTTGTGTGTCGTCTATGATTAAGATGTTCTTTTGACTTAGTAAAAGTCATCAATTAAATGGGTTCAGGTAATTTTGCTAAGTGACCTGTCCAAAGACATAATAGACTAACTATAGACCAGTTTAGGACCTATAAAGCTTTGAGTGAAATGCAACGCATTGATCTACCAAACTACTCGATCGGCTATGTAAAAGTAGTAATAGGAAACTAAAACTGAAAGCCAAATAAAAAATCAAGTTTATTGTTTTCTGTATGCACTGGCTGATTTGTCTCATTTTTAGTTAAAATCAATTAAATATCTTAAAAAGTTTCAATTTTAGTTAAAATGTTTAAGTCATTAAATATAAATATAAACATTATGTGTGTCTGGCAGGTATTATTTGAAATAACATGCGAACAATTTGACCCAGCTAACCCAAGACAACAATACAGGCAATGTTAGCGGCCAAAGAGATGCAGGAGAGAGCCACGGATGAAAACAACCGACTGCAAACGGAAATAAAGGAAGCAAATGAAGACTACAGAAAGAGGCTGTGGAAATATGTACAAGATATTGCTGTAAGTAAAGAATACAACTGAATGATTGTAGAAAAATCCATTGTTTATATCATGTTACTATGTTCCTTGAGATATTTTACATTGTCCTTAAAAATGTATAGATACTTGCATTTATCATCATACAGAAAAAAACACTGGAAAAAATTGATTTTAAAGATATTGCGCATATTTATACATGTATGAGCCTTAATCTACTTGTCAGAACAAAGTAAGTGCTATTGAAATTAGATCAAGGAGAGTCATCCACAATTAAAACCTTATTGCCCTTTCTTACTTTTTTTATAAATTGCAAGAAGGTAAATGGTTGCTAGATCGAGACCAGTCGCTGGCTAATCAGTTATGGCTTTTGGTTGGCAAGGCACAATTATCAGGCTTTTCGACGTTGCCTGAACTGAGTAGTTAATGATTAAACAAAAACTGTCACAACGTCTCCATAGTATTTAAGACACATGTTGAAGTTTGATATTGACTTTTATACAGAGACTTTTTTGAAAAGAAAATATTGTGGTATATTATGTTTGCTAGTGTAAAGATTGCAAATAAAATCTTCTCCTTTTAAACGTCCTGGAATTTATGAAATTTTGCTTTCCAGGATTTTGTTGACAATGGACCACCACAAGCCGGCAGGAAAGCCTCCTCCAACCAGCAGATGCAGAGATATGTGGATGGAATGATGAAGGTGATTTGAAATATGTTTAGGATGATAAGTAACTTGACAAAATTGGTTAAGGTTACTATGTGGAATCATGAATATCTTCCTCTAGTGTTTCTACAGTAGTTCTTTTCCATTGGTGATAGGAAATCTATAAAGAATTACTGTTAAGTAGCTAGGGGTTTTTAGTGTATAAAGTGTTCCATCAATGACTTTTTTAAGTGATTTTTAGGTGAGTCCATATGTCACAGTACTAGCACATTGACCCATTGGGTAGAAAGTTATGAAATTGTACTGGATAAAAACTAGCAATGGCCTGATCAATAACTATACACAATGTCTCAGTTATATTTGACATACTGAAATACCCCCCGATACCCCGTTTGTGGGCATGGGTTATTCAGATGTTTAAACATGTTATTATATATTCAATATCACTGTAGTATGGTTTATAACAAAGTTAAACTATTTTAATGCTTAAGCATCTGTATGAAAGCCTGTAATTCATTGTATATAGTATGTAACAGTTTATTAATCATTTAATATAAATCATTCTGAATTGTTAATCCCTACTGTTACAGTAATATTACAATTTAACACTTTTTTAATTATATATACTTTTTTTTTACAGGGAGGCACCTAACTAGATAACTTTTAGTTTTTTTTGGTGCCTTCCTGTTTTGCTGTAGTATCTTGCCACAGTATTTGTTTTTTGTTAATTGTTGGATTTTCAGTTAACGCCATATTTGTTTTGGTATATATATATATATATATATATATATATATATATATATGTGTATTTTTAAATTGTTGGTGGTAAACGCTGCAGCGAAAGAAACAATAATAAAAATTGTATTGTTGTGACCACTTCTTTGTCCCACCCAAAAGAAACACAAATATTCTATTTTCCTCAGGAATGAAAATAAGATTGGTATCCAATGTAGCAGCCTACAGCATTTAAACTTAAACGTCCTTCTTTTTAAGGATAACTTTTTCTTTCTGTTAACTTCTCCTCTTTTTCCAGGATATGAAATCAGCATTCAGATCACGAGAAGAACAACTGAGCAATGCGGCAAGGAATTATAAAAAGCAAGCGAAACGGGTTGCCCTGCGCCATGAGAAACTTCTTATACACTACAGGTATTGGCCGGCTTTTGTGGTTTCCAGATACCTGGTTAAGGATCTTATCAGTCATCTTAATGATAATGATGGACTTGAAATGTTATTCACCAGTTCTGCAGTAGCACACTTGAGCCCTTTGTATTTTGTGCCCTTTGAGGCATATTTATCTATGTTTCCGGTTTCTGTAGACCCTCCATTAGTGTATTATTATAATATACTAGTATACAGTTTACTAAAGTGGCTGCGCCTTGAGATTAACTTTTTTAAATTTCAATCAAACAAACCCAAATTGTTGAGGTATTTACTTACCTTTTCATCAGCTCAGACAATGTTTAACTATTATAAATGGATTATAACAGATCAAAGTGGGTATGGTATCAATTACTAAACATGACAATAAATTCAGTGACCTAATATTTGATAGTTGTGGTGTCCTGGTATTTTGATACCTACACTTATATGCAGTCATTTTAGAATTCCTGTAAATAAAAATAAAAATGGTATCCTGCTAAAAAAAGGAAAATCATGAATAGTAAACAAAAATTCTTTGTTCATAATTGTCATTTTTTTCTTAATATGTTTTCCCATTTTGAAATCTTCCTTAGGACGCTCCAAGATCAAGTGGATATGATGCAGTCTTCGTTACGGACATCCGAGGAAGATCCTCACTTCCAGAATCTTCCAACCCTGGATGTTGGACCTGATCCCTCAGAGCTTATTATCACTGAAAACGAACTGATGACAGAAAACACTCTCGAAATGAACAAATTGCGAGCGCTGTTGGCCAAATCGAAAGCTGAGGCCAAGGCAACTAAAGATGAATTGGAAAGGCAACGAAAATTGGATAAAACACTGTAAGTAGAACCACTTTGGGCAGTATAGCCCAATTAATAAAAGCATGATTAGTTTGTGGACAGTTAAAAGATTGTGAGATCGAAACCAGTCGCTAGCTGATTATTTGTGTTCTTGGGCAAGGCAAAATCATAGTTGGAACTGAGTTGTTAAATAGGTTAAACCAAAATTGTAACAACTTCTCCAATTCATACACTTTCTAAAGGGAGATTTTAAGACGAAAAAGAAGAATGGGGTAATTGTGGGCTGGGAACAAAGTAATCTAATGATTACATTATGTAATAACGATGTGTTTTTTCATCCCAGTGATAAACTTCAGTATTTAATCCTCATCAAAAATTGTTCAAAATAAAAACAACATTTCAGGTCACCACTGCGAGGAATTGGTCACACTGGCTACCACAATCCAACTGATCACAATGTGAACAATACGTCCATGAGAATCCGTGATCTTCACTTGACCGCGCAGCATGAGCGTGAGCGAGCCGACCTGCTAACGAGAGCATCCGTGGCTGAACAACAAGTGAAGGAACAGCAGGAATACATTGACACTCATCTGACGAGGTGGGGCATAGCTAGAAATCTACTTATTAAAATTAGATTATACATTAGAATTATTTTAGAATTCATAAAAAATTCTTATTTTTTTACTTCAGTATCATTAATTAACATTTGCATGAAGTTCTATCACTTTGTTTTACTTTTTCATTAATATTTTATATGTTTTCTGGAAGTTCCTAATTATACTTAATACCGAATTTCAACAGTTATTTCAAACACATTTAATTAGCAATTTATTCTGTTTGTGCCATACCAATTACATTTCCTGCACTGTTCGAATAATTAAGAAATCAACAAATCCCAATACCAAACAGTGCAAATATACTGTGCAAGGAATAACATTTTCTTCAAATACATGCCACAAAACGCACATTTTGATTTTTCCTAGATACAAGCAGGAGATCGTTAGACTTCGACGTGTAATTTCCGAAAATGGAATTCGAGTTGAAGAAGATGGCTTCCAACCTGATTTCAGCCCCCGCAGAAAATTAGTTCGGCCTTCCCCATATGGGTTCTAGTAGTCATTTGATTGCAATATTACTTACCTGTTCCAAGGATAAACAAATCAAAATGTTGACCTACAGATCTTTCTCAATGCCCTTTTATTCCATTTTTTAATGAAAAATGTTTAATTGGATTTCTTACCTTTCCCCCCATTCAAATGGTTACCTTATGACAGCAACATTGCAATTTAATATAAAGCATGTCAACTATTGTCAATCCAAGTCACATGTATGTAAGATAGAATGTATAGGATAAAAATGCCACTATTATTAGAGTTAAGATTAGTTAAGAAGATGAACACCAAATGTCTTCATGCTGTAAAAAGATTTATAAAATGTAAAGAAAAATTTATATTTAGACACGTAGTAATTTTCACACTTACTCAAAGCTTGTTTAGTGTGTCAGTGATTATATACATATATGCAATTATTTCACAACAGCTCTCTAAATTGTGCCAAAAATTGTGTTCATATTTCCCAAACTATGTTTGAATGCAGTTATTTTAACAATATTTTTGAAGTTTAATATCCTGACAACTCGCAGTTAATATGACTTTGCACTTCCACAAGAATGTTTTTTTTAATTCATCATGCCTTAATTGTCTTATTTTCCAATTTGCACTTCTCCAAGTTTGGTATACATTTTTTTTTAAATAATTGCTTACCTGCAGTCTATTGTTTACATAGCAGATGTTTTTACCCAATGTTTCACTCAGTTTTACCTATTCTTTGGTGTTAAATGTAATTTACCTTTAAAATTTGGGTGTTTTTAAATTCCACCTTCGATCTGTGCATTATACCTTAAAGCAATATTTTCTGGTATTTTAAAAAGTGCTATTGTTACTGTTTGTGTTATAAAACGACAACGTGTACAGTAATTAAAAAGACAAGTGTAATGTCCAGTTTTTGTGCTTAACGAAATGAAGTCACAAAGTTATTAGGATTTTTTGGGCAACAACAACGGTCAAAACAGTAACATATTTTTTTAAAACTAACATGGTTGTTTTGTCGGGAATTTCCCGATATTGATACCATCTTATAAGGAAACCGAGTAGCAAAAGTTTAATTTGAAAATGTGCAACGGAAGACTCATCTTAACTTTTCCTTTTTAGTTCAATGTTGTTTACTTTCATTGGGGTTATAAGTGTATTTAAACCTACATAAAATATAAACTACTAAAAAAATGTAAGAAATATATTATATTTTTAAATACTATTTTCACCACCCGGTTTAAAGTGGATACGTGCTGAATGGTGATTTTAGTTCAGCATAGCGTATATTTTTTCTGTAAATAATAATTGTAAGTGACATGTCGGTAAGTTTATTTACGTGCAGTGTAGTTGTTAGATTGAAGTATCTGTACATCCGACCCATCGCAAATGCTGCGTTTGTTAAACTTCCAATTTTTGATGCAAAAAGGAACAACTCCACCCGGTACGTATATTAGTGTAGCGTTTGTTGTTGTATTTTTTTAAGATGTACGCTAGCGGGAAGTTTGTTTTAAATTGTCCGCCCACGAATTCTTGTAATACAATTTACAGATATTGCCACAACCCAAAATCTCACCGGAGTCGGGAAAAGTAAAGTACTTTTCGTCTGGTACTTCTAATTACTACAGGATTGCTTGGAGGGTTAGAGTTAGGCTTCCAAGCGTCCTGTAGTAATTAGAGGCACCCCTTTTTGTCATGATCTTGAGTATGCATATACGGAATACTGTGTGTGCAGACTTGAAGCGGTACCTCTAAATACCCCGTATGGAAAGTACGTCACTTTTCGCCGAGATCTCGAGTGTGCACGCATCAAATATTTAAGTGTGCAGTGTGCAAACGTCCAAAAGTGCACACATTAAGTGTGCACACGATCTCCTTTTTATTACTATTTTTTTAAAATCTTAAACAAACATATTATTCTATCCTAAATCTATCGTGTCCGTCAGCTAACATATCTATCAAAAAACGTACTGACAGTAAATTACCCGAGGTCCAGAGGTAGGTTTACAGGTTTGTTGGAAATTATACGATGTTCATACTGCCAGCTCACGAGCATGTGTGAAATTAGCCAAGTGTGCAAAAACGCAGGGAAAAAAACTCGAGTGTGCAGCTGCCGTACTTTCCATACTGGCTAAATATAACAGGACCGCTGGGTCGCATGGAGCGCTTGAATCGTTTGGAGCGCTTGGATCGCTTACTATACTACGTAATTACAAAAGTCATGATATTAGTGTTAGGGTTGGGGTTAAAGTTAGTTCTGGGGTTGAGATTAGTGTTTGGGACAGGGTTACAATTACTTTCCATAGCAATCTAAGTGATCCAAGCAATCCAAGCGGTCCTGCAGTATTTAGAGGCACCCCACTTAAAGTATGGGCGGCAATTATTAATCCTTGTTTTATCTAGTTCAGATATGATATTCAAGTTTATCCCCGTGAATGGGAAAACCAAGCGGGTTAACATACGGGTAATCGTCAGATCACCTCGTGCCCACCGTCGGGCGTCGGTTCACTGGAGCTATTGCAGTGTGTTGTGTATGAAATCAATTTGGTAGAACCCATTAATCCGCTGTGTTCAGGCAATGACCGTAAAGTGCCTTGCCCAAGGAACCAACCGACTAGCTAGCGACAACCGAAATTTAACTTACATTTTAACGCAGATTAAATATAGTTAAGCAGAAAAGATCCACCTACCCAAGAATGTATAAAACTACAATTGTTCTAACTGATGGCTCAACTGTGTCTGTTCGGTTAGCAAATCCAAGAAAAATAATTAAAGTGGGTAAAAATTATTTAACCAAACAAGCCACTTGTGTGCTCTGGGCAAGATCCACCATAAAAGTTGCTTAATAGGCTGTTATAGATTATAGCAGCAAAAACTGAAAAACAAAACTTATTGTTTTCAAGAGACTAATATATATGGTAATCCAATTGTGTGGATATGGAATCTGACGAATGGCTTTTTTTAACATAGGGGTGTCAATACAAAAAATGGACTTTATGTAAGTTTTCACTAGAACCCAGATTAATGGGTTGCATTAAAACTGAAAAAACATCTTAATCATACAATACCCATGGTAATTTGACATTGGGCTCATTTTTCAATGTGTTAATGGTAATGAACCTTGCGTTTGCCTATACACAGTAATAAAACATTAGAATATGCTCATAACCACGAGTCGCATTGACTTGGAAATGATTTGGAGTATTTTATTCTACATTAACTTAAGTGTTTATGGAAGAAAAATGGGTTTCATTTATATAATTTTGATGCAAAAGTAATACAATTACATACCACACAATTGTTGGATCAAATGGATATGCAATAATATTTAGGTTGTGCCTTTTGCAAAATGCATCAGGTAGAGGTACTTATTATAAAAACATTATTTCAGATGCCGTTAGATGTGTTGAAGCTGAGTGAGACCGAAAGAAAAAATGTCTGGTTGAGTCGAACGAAAAAAATTGAGAAGCTTGATGACGATGAAGTGGAAGATAACTTTGACCCCCTCAAATATTTGTCGAAGTGATCACAACATTTTTCAAACTAACCTTACTTCTCGCTCATTGTGGCTGAAATACCTTGCCCTACCGAGCATTAATTTTACTATTTTTATGGAGGCGCCTTAGTGCATATCATAAGATTCATAACATAACATTTTGGCATTATACCAATACTTTGTTTAAAATTTTAGTTGTGTTTAGATCTGCCGCAGTATAAAAGTTTTAGTTAGAATTTAGCTGTACTGGTAATATACTTCAGCCATAGTGGGTCGCAATCACTCGTGTACTACTCTGCTGTATGGTTTTGAACTAAATGAATATCGCCACTTGGTAATAGTCATCTTATGGAAAGACCTTATGCAACTTTAAAACTTAGTATTTTGTATAGTGGCATATTAGCTTGGTAGACAAGTATGTCGTGTGAGATGCAAAGGGTTGCACATTCGAAGCTGGTCTTAATTGTTTCCTTGGCCAAGGCAATTAGCAGACTTTGCAAGACTCCGTGGGTTGATGGCTTCTACCAAATGGAAAGGAATGTCTCAACACAGTACAATAGCGTTTTTCCATGGTCTCTGTTAATGTATGAACACTTCCTTGTGTTTTCTTATTCACAGGGATAAATATTTTTGGGTTACTAATTTAGGACCCAAAGTTGAGCTTTATTTGAATCAAAACACAAATTTTATTTGGTTTCTTTGCTTATAAATCTGATTAAATTAAGGCTTAGTGTGATGGGTAACAATCAAAGTACTAATGTATCGAACTACAACTATTCCAAATTGGGTGCAGTAAACTTGTACAAAGCAATTTAACAGCAATAATAATTTAATTTATAACATTCTGGGAAATTCAAAAAGGAACACTAGATCATGGAAATCAGATTTGCATATCACGGTGCGGATACTTCCAATTACTAGAACTGAAGTTCCTATAACTTTGCTTTCTGCATTGTTTTCATGAGTTGCTCGAGCTTCATGGCGAGCATCATGTTTCCATCTATCTTCAACTTGCCTTGCATAAACGCGGCGGTGGAGTTGAGTTTACCCTGGAACATACTCACGAAATCTGCAGCGGCCAATTTCATTGTGACGTCCGAATCTCCGTCACCCTTCGTCACTTTTCCACCCCCATTTTTCAAATCGAGGATCCAGGTTTCAACGGAGTCTCCGTCACCTTGGACGGTAGATATTTTAAGAATTTTTTACTTAAAAATGTACAAATCTGTACAAAAACAGCTAAGGCAGTGCAATTACCAGGGTGTGGGAAACTTTCGTGAGTACTTACAAGTTGCAATACGTTTATCAGGTTTTTTAACAAAGTTAAAAAAAAAGATATGGAAAAAGTCCATCAAATAACTATAAAGACTATAAATGTATATGAGATTCAGAAAAAATATACCTTTAACTTCAAATTTAAATATGCCTTTGGTCTGTGCAACTAGTTCTGTGCTCAATGCATTTTCGATGTTCTTAAAAATTTCCAACACTGCGCCGCCAGACTGATTGCTTCTTTCCTTTGCTCGGTTTATTTCATCTTTGAAATCTGCTTCGTTATCCTCCAAGAAGAAATCGAGAATCAGAGGGCTACCTGTGATAATCAATTAATTGCAAACTGGAATTGTGTAGTTTTGTATCGAATACTGTTCTGCTAATGTGTATGAGAAAAGTTTTTTAACCCATTTTATATTTGTATTTTTAAATTCAAGTGTCAGTAGGTGAGTTTTTGAGCTGCACAACTGTTAACAATTAACTAGATAACTAATCTATTTATTTACAGTTGTTAACTACTAAACAAATAAACTACACCGTACCAGGAAAGTACATTAAAACTGACAAATAAAACCAAGTAATAAATAACCGAAGAAATGTTAATAAGGGTAAGGGATGTTATGTGTGTTGTGAACTGAAAACATTAATGTACCATCCTAAAAGAACAGATTGTTTGAAAAAGCATCTGGTGTTTGGTCATGATTTGCACATTTGATGATATATGTGTCTAACCAACTAAATTCTAAAATAAGGATTTCCATCTCAAGTTATCCTACAATAACCATGAATATGGTTCTTTTTCCATTTTTTGGGGAACAAAACAAGAAAAAAAAACAGTTATGTTGTAAAAAACAGGATTTGTATCTTACCTGGTTGAACAGCATACTGGTCGAAATCTTTCACTCCTTCCTTGGTCAGCACTTCATCATCAATGAGGAATTTGCCGGTAACGAACTTGTCTTGCTTGAGAATGGCGTAGGCAGCATCAGCCATTATTTCGGGTTTACGGCATTGATTTGACACGTCCTTTCCACCCAGCATTTCCATAGCAGCAGTAAGAATGGCTGTAAGGTGAATTTAGCAAGAATTCACATTGATATAAATTTTGTTATAGCTTCGTTTTGCTTTTTCAGCTTTTGTCATTATGAGCATCACTTAAAATATATGCTGTACTGCATTACTTTAGAGGAGCAAAAATAAATTTTTATAATAAAACCTTACTATGAATTGGCTATAAAGTTTTAGTAATAGAAGATTCTGATTCACATTTATCCCTAAGATTTTAGTTTAAATATCAACTCTGTTTCTTAATGTTAACAATAACTGATTAAGTATAAACCTGTTTTGGGCCACAGAGCATTCACAGCAATCCCTTCATTTTCAAACTCGGCTGCCATCCCCAACACACACATGGACATACCATATTTGGCAATAGTATACGCCGTGTGATTTTTGAACCACATCGGTTTCATTGAGAGTGGTGGACTTATGTTCAGAATTTGGGGGGTTTTTCCTTGCCTTTTCGACTCCAGCAAATGGGGAATGCAAACTTTTGAGCTGACAAAAGAAGTATAGCAGGTTTATGTTTGTTTACTTAGTAACACTGCAGTGGTGAAAATAAGGACAATTTATGCCCAGATTTGAAAGGTCGGATTCATTACATTTTGTTTTATTACTTGCCTGTTTTTTTAACCAAATTTCAAACAAAATTAGAATTTACTGCAGTGCAGCAAGGGTGCCTCTAAATACTACAGAACCGCTTGGATCACTTAGATTGCTATCGAAAGTAATTCTAACCCTGTCCCAAACTTTAACCCCAACCCTAACATTAATATCATGGCTTTTGTAATTACAAAGTATAGTAAGCGATCCAAGTGCTCCAAGCGATTTAAATGCTCCAAGCGGTCCTGTAGTATTTAGAGGTACCGGTGCAGCAATGTTTGTGCCCAACCAGACACCTAAAAGTAAATTATCAGTTTCAACACTTCCATTTCTAGCTGGCAACATTCTAGCTTACAAATTTAATAATATTTAACATTAAAAACCGTCAAAAATATTTGCTCACCATAGGTAGGTACCACGTGTGTTGACCTGGTTCATCAGGTCATATTTTTTCATGGGAGTTATTTGGGTGCCGGTTAAACTGATGGCGCTGGCATTGTTTACGAGTATGTCGATTCCACCAAAGGTACGGACAGCCTCATTTACAGCTTTTTCGACCGTGCTTTCGTCTCTAACATCCACAATACACGGGAGGCATTTACCACCTGCATCTTCAACTGCGATAAACATAAGAAAGTTTAAAGGAATTATTTAGTTAGTTTAGTTTATTTTATTTACATGGTTAGCAGATAACAAGTAACGTCTTGTCCAGTCGAGTTGCTGAGGTGTTCAATATTTGGTTTTTCTTTTATTTCTAGTAACTCATTAATCCTTTAGGTTTATTTCCCAATGACCAGTTTTAAAGAATAGAATAGTTTTTAAACAAACTTTTTGTGCATGCAACATTTAACATTTTGTGTGCATTTGTAAAGTTTTCGGCTCATGCAGACTGCCAAGGCTTACTAATTGAGCTACTGGTAATAAATAAATACATAAACAACAATTATTAATGAACTTACTTTCTTTAGCTGCTGTGTAGATGGTACCAGGCAGTTTTGGATGCGGATCAGCAGTTTTAGCGGCAATCACAACGTTTGCACCATCTTTTGCTGCCTTCAATCCAATTGCCTTGCCAATTCCTCTACTTGCACCAGTGATAAACAATGTATATCCAGCTAGCTTTCTGTAGAAAAATATAGAGTGAGTGGGGGTGCTGTGCAATTAAGGTGAATCTAACTTACCCAGTAGCCATTTTGGTTCTGTGAATAAACTGTTACAAATGTAGAAAAACAAGGGTTTTGAACTAAGCCTACCAAAGTATAAAACACCAAGTTGAAAACAACATTTTAGTACAGGAAAACAAACTAATATTATTGATAACTTTTTAAAATTATTTATCATTTTCTTTAACTTAATTTGGCTTTGAAATATTTACTATTTAGTGATGTCCCTAGTGCGTGTACGTCTTGTTGCTGTTGAACGACAAGTCGACAACCTCTAATGAGAAATGGGGTCGAAGTCCAAATAAAATACCCTTGCAACTTTTTTGCTTGTCATAGTTCACACAGTTTCTATATTTCTGGAAGTGTGCCCAAAACTAGTCCCGCTAATAACGTGCGACATATCTTACGAGAAAAATGTTTATGCAACATAAAATTTAATTTCGATTTGTAAAATGTGTATTTAAAAAATTATATAATCTCTTTCTTATTATATTATATATCTGTGTTCCAGTAGATGTCGCTAAAAGTTGTTATTCGTATATATCTATTTTAGCGTACATGGCGACGAGATTTGTTTGTGTTATTGCATTGAACATGAATCTTTATTTCTTTCGGCTTTTATTGCAGTTTCATTAAAATACGCAATGGAAATAAATGGCGAGCGACTCGAGCCATTTAAGCCTCCCTTTTCAGTTTTGGAATTGATCAAAAACACCGTTGCCCCTGAAGAGTTGTCTGTGGTACATTCATATTTAGGAGAATCTACCGTGGAATACTGTACCGACCTTCGAAATGAGGTATGTGAGTAGTTTACCTAATATATCTATTTGGATATGGAACGCATGGTGTGCTACTAAAGCTATTACAGCTTGCAGGATAAAATATTTATGTTTATCCTCGTGAATAGGAAAATGTTTACACATGGGTAATTGTCAATTTGCCTCACATCCACGGTCAAGTTATCAGAGATGTTGCAGTATGTTGAGTATGATTGAGATGTTCCTAAAATTTAGTAGAACCAATCAGAGTTCAGGCAATGTCTCTTTGCCCAAGGATTCAACAAACTAGTTATCAACCAGTTTCGAACCTGCTACATTTTTTTGAAAGGTGTCTCACTAACTAGGATACTGGTATTAAATACAATGGAGACATTGATACAGTTTTGTTTAATCTATTGTACCACTGAGTCAAGCAGCATATATAAACTTACAAATGGACTGCGCACTTAATGAAATAAAGCACCAAAGTTATCATTTAAAATACGATGACTTACTTTATTTCTAAGCTCGAGACATTGTTGGAAATATGGAAAGAAGTAGGCGAAAGAACTGAAATGCCAACTGTTTCCAAACCACTCACATCAAACCCATTACCGGATCCTCCACTCATCAGAGAGATGCTCACAAAAGAAATACAAATACTTGTAAAAGTATGTTTTCTATAGTCTGTTAATGTAGTCCTTTCTTGTGTGCTTGACAGTTTTTATAAATGCAAATTAGGTTACCTTTATGCGTCGTATAGTGAAAGTCTTTCAGGAGGTACGCGACTAACTTCGTTATACTCATATATTTGCAAAAAACTTTTAACTTATACAATTTTTAGATTGAGTAATTTGCAAAGTTGTGTTTTATGTACCTTTAATTTAAGGTTATGAACGTTTATGACGTAACAAAGCTGTTTCTAGCATTGACAAGCTGGTGGAGAAAAACAACCACGTCCTCCGCATTAAGACTTCCTGCTGTATTTTGTTTAATTTATGGCCATTATGTCTTCTTCTATTGATATTTGTTCAACTTAGTTGGAACATTAACACTGTACAAAAGCTTAAATTTGTATGAAAGAAAAATGTTTGAGAATCACTGGTTGATTAACCAAGTAGGTTGAATCCTGATTTGGCGCGTGCAGATGTGTAGAGTTGGCGGCATAAATGTAATATCAAATAATAAACAAATAACCATAGCTCTTGGTGTATATTGAATTCTATTAAGATTCTGTTCATGTATACTTTATATTCACCAGGGTATTCAGGAAAAGAACAATTTAAATTGTGAACAGTCGTTGTATGAAGAACAAGATGTTTTGAATTATGTCATCAATTCCCACCATACTCAGCACAATTATGGTAAGTATGTAATAACATTAAATCAAGGTTTAGTGTCTATTTAGACTTGTAGCATTTTTGTAGCAATATTTTTTAATAAATGAGAAATGCATTTTCATGCTCAAGGAATAAAAATATTTAGTGACTAGTTAGTTATATTTTAGCACCAGTACTGGTACCAAAACCTGTTTACATGTGTAGTATATTTAAGTCTTTTGTTGACTAAAACGTATCTATGTAAAGCTTTGTGTGTATATTTTTTATTTTAGATCGACCAGTCACACCTGTGAGAAAAGTCAACTGTGAAACCAGCTACACTACCTCACCTGTAAAGCTAAAACATGTACGAAGAAATATCAATGCAGTAGACATTGACAATGTGGCTTCCATACTGAAAGAAGCAATGCAAAAAGAATGTAAAGCACTGGAGCATGACATTGAGTTTTTACAGGTAAAACGTTTTGCTCTTGTAAGTGCAATGAACCCTTTTTAGAAGTGTGTATTAACTGATCATTCCAAGTTGATAGTTAAGTGCTCTTATCTAATTAGACACTTATTAATATATTTCCTTAGTAAATTCTAGGCCAAAAAACCTGAAGTTTACCTATAGACTACTCCATGTAGTAAATCTTTTGCAGATTACAATATTTGAATAAAAAATATTTTGTAAGATGTATCCTGTGATCTTTTAATAATAACCTTGGTTCCAGCTGCTAAAGCTACTATGTTTAGGTCGGTGGTACATCTAGTCTAATTTTCTAGCACTTTATTACATTGCAATGTACTCTATGTTAAAAACAATATTTTGTACATCCGCTGTCTACATATAATTAGAATAGGATATTCATGTTTATCCCCGGGAATGGGAAAACTAAGGGGATTAACACACAGGCGATCGTCAGATCACCTCGCGTTACCGGAGCTATTGCAGTGTGTTATGTAACAATTAGATGTTCCTTCAATTTGGTAGAACCCATGGCTTAAGGCAATGTCCGTTAAGTGCCTTGCCCAAGGACACAACCGACTAGCTAGCGATCAGTTTTGAATCTTCACCCTTTCGGTTGAAATGCATCGCATTACACCACCAGACTAACCGGTCAGACTAATTGTGATATAACACATGCAATCATAAAATTACCCACTGCCAATTGACAAGAGCTATTGTGGCATGTTAAAGTAGATGAGGATATTGTTAGTTTTTTTTAAACCTCAAACTACTCAATTATGGTAATTTTCGCTTTGGACCTCCCCAAAACATACAACTTTTGGCTTACGCTATAAATGCGCTGACAGTCTGACATGCTATAAATGAGCAGGTTCTCCAAATTAATCATTAAAATTGTTAATGGGGAAATCTGTTATAAATTTCCATAGAAATGTATAGAAGAGGAGCATGACTTGGTTGCCAGCCGACCTGCAACACCTATGCAAGAACCATCCCTCACAAAACTGAAAGAAGTTAAAAAACTCTTAGAAAATCAAATTTTACCTGACCTTGTTGCATTAAAAAGTCACCAGTGTTCGGACAAATATATGTATCATAATATACCTGCCAGAGTTACAAGGAAAAACATTACCCCACCCTCTCCTACAAGAATTTTGTTAAAACCAATTCCTAGTCTGGTCTCAAATACAAGTCTTCAGAAGTTTAACTCTGCACCAAGTAGTCCATCAACCTGGAGGCCAAACACGGGGAAACCTTCTAATGCTAAATGCAGCCCAGTACAGCCTCTTAGAGCAACGTCAGCAATGGATTATTATAAAACTGACATCTCTCCCACTGAGTGTTGGGTGGAACCTTCATGGACTGAGAGCATGTCGCAATCTTTGCCGTCAACTGCCGACAGTGGAGTGTGTTCCCGACCTGCGACATGTGATTTGGTGGCAATACAGGACAGAATGCGATCTTTGGAGCTTAAAAATGGAGGTGATTTTCTCGAACCAAGTACTCATCATCCAAGTAATGACGACGGTTACGCTACTAGTAGTTCAGCCGATATGAACACTTACCCAAAAAGCATTTCCTCAGAGGTTAAACCAACCGCAAGTCATGCATCGAAAATTCTATCCCAAAACTGCATCAAAGAAAATGGTGGCAGAAATGTAAAAATAATAAAGCCCCGACCACCGCAGATTAAAGTTCAAGGTGTTAATCGGCGAAATATAAACCTTCATCGATTCAGTAAAAAGGCAATCACTGTGGCGGATGATCCAAAAATTGGTGGTAGATCATAGTTTTAATAGAATAGGTTTCGTGCGCTTTTCATTTGCTTTTGTACTGCATCTTTGTGATATTAGTAAATATAGTTTTTATTTATTTTTAACAATGTTTATACAAAGCAAATAGTGCGTTGTTGTCAGAACAAAAAGTTTATGGGGTTTCGTCTTTTTTATCAGAAGCTTGTAGTTTTTCTAGGACTTTACGAAAAGCTTCAACCGAAGCGAGCTCCTCTCCCTCAGAAGAGCAGTTATTCCACTGCACTGCCAACTTCCAAATTTTACCAAATGTCTCATCACTAAACCGCACACCAATAGCCTCAAAAATTGCTCGGATCTCGCCCTTGACTCGTGGCTCAAAAAAGTCGCGCTCGTAGACGCCGCATCGTGTGTATATCGACGGGTTGACAAGTCCATACGCATCAGACTCGTCCCCGTAGTTTGTATGGTCGCTGATGCGCCTTGTCCGTGGCGCCGGCAGGTCTGAGCGTACGGTAGGTACACCGTTCGTAAGAATTTTAGATGTGTTAACTTTGCCTGCAACCGCGTCTATATTCGACGACGATGTCAAATGATTGGTCATAGCATCGTCTATTTGCTTACATAGGGTTGGTACTGAGTCTTTCTTTTGAGAATCCGTTTCTTGTTTCTTTTCGGGAAGTGTAAATTTGTCCTTCCAGTTTAGGAAATTAACAAAGTTAATGTAATCCAACTTGCATTCCTCCGAGTCCTCAACAGAGTCCACTCTGCAATAGTGCATTAGCGACGCGAGCAAATCGTTATCGATAGGCAAATTAAACTTCCAGCATGCGTCTCTTATTTTTTGTGCATCAAGGTAACCAAGCTTATCCTTGTCGTAATACTCGAAAGCACTACGTAAGTCACTGAAGTTATGATAGTTTGCTTTTTTGAGTTGTTGTCTAACTGTCGCCAGTACACCACGTTCTCTGTCCTTGCCAAGCAGGTAATTTCGTGGAGATCTCATGTGAAGCAAATCTCCGACCCCATACTGGTCAGGCTTTATTATAATGCCGTATGGGTGGTCATTTGGTACATTAAGTGTGTCTGATATAGGATCGTGCACTTTACCCAGTTGTGGTTGCGTGCGCTCACGAAAATCGTCAACTCTTTTAGCCACTAGAGTGGTTGTTTTTTCAGGTCGTTTTTTGTACAGCCATCTCAATGTCTCTGCCATGTTACGACCGTCGTTATAGTGAGGTGTTTCAACACCAAAGCGTGTTGTGCGGGGATTAGAACTCCATTTGTACTTTCGGTCAATCATTTCTCCAACATCGTAATCGTGGTGGGTAACAACGTAATGATCATGTCCTGCTTTCGTTTCCGCTTCGACTTCTTTCCTCGTTTTTTCCGGGTTAATTATTTTTCCAGCTTCAATGTCAAGTAAGGTTGGATTACCGTACAGCTGCGAATTGTCGGGCTGTATTCCAAAATAGGAGCTGGACTGCTTAACGGTCCTGGATTTTCCGAGGGGCGACATTTTGCTGGCATAGCCACTTTCTTTTTTGGCCAGCATCCGTTGCTGGAAATACGTTTTTGCACTTGGATTAATCAGTTGTCCTGCAGAAATGGACGACTGGCTACTTATGCCATGAGTTATTTCGTTTACTGAGCCTACTTTAGTTTGAGTTGGCCCCTTATCTTTTGTGGCGCAATTGACAGTTGTTTTGTCACCCCAGGACAAACCAGGCTGTAAGCATGATTTCGCAGATCCGCCTTGATTGAAAACCTTGCCAGCAACTGTTAAATTCAACTCACTTTTGCAAGTATGCAGGTCACAGCATGTGTTTGCCATCTTAAAGCATTTATTCACTAACTTACAAGAAAAAAAGAGACAGACATGTCACACATCCTGTATGTGTCAAATATGGTTGCGAGGGAACCGGTATTGCTTTAATTATTTCGACACAATACTGTTTCTTTTATTTGTTTACTTAAGTTTGGCGGGAAATGATTAATATTTATAACTCATTAAGATATAAGGCAAATAGTGTTCGGTAAAGACTTACTGTATTTCAGAGCTAAGTTAACACATATAAACAATTGTTCGCAATTATAACTATTGAATAGCGTAGAATAGCCTACAAATATAGGTTAGTACTATTACTAGCAGTATAATAATTAGTATTAACGAAAGCCAGATGTTACGACTTACATAGCAGACTAGCAGTTGCAAAGGTTAACGTTAAACAAACGAAAGTCTGGTAGACATTTACAAATCGTGTATTTCTACAAACTAATTGTTCAGTTTATAATTAATTCAGTTTATAATTCCACATCTTCTTCGTCATCAGAAAATCGGTAGAACGTTCTTAAAGCTTTCATCATAGCAAGTTCAACTAAAAAAGAAAAAAATGTAATTTAAAAAATGGAGGGGGCACCCGGATTTGAACCGGGGACCTCTCGATCTGCAGTCGAATGCTCTACCACTGAGCTATACCCCCGTGCGGAAATTACATGTTGAAGTAAGCACTATAACAGCGTCGATTCCAGTGACGTATGTTACGTAACACAGTGTTTCTTCACTTAACAATGCTTGGCTAGTGGTCTGACTGTTGAATACCGATTTAATATAATTCTAACTTACTTGTGTCACAGTCGTAGTGGTAAAACAAAAACTTCTTATCAGCTCTTGGGTTTTTAATATCAGTACGTACGTCACCATCTGGTCCTAAATTATGAACAAAGCATAAATTTGAATTTTTATTATCATTAGTTGAAAATTACATATCGCTCGTTTATCTTAATTACGTCATAAAATTACACACAACTGCTATTACCGGACATTTGGATTAAGTTTTACAAAATTGACATTTATGAGTTTAGTTTATCTCGGTCATCAAAGAAGTGAAGTGGTTAGTGCCTTAGTGGACCACCAATAACGCCCCAAGTATGCTCAAATATTTGAAAATCAGAGTTTACCTATAAATAAAAGACGAGGAAAGTATCCACCGTCCGGTGCAAACGCTTCGTCTTCAGGAACTTCTTCATCAATCACATTCACCATTTCAAAGTACTTTGACATTTCCTCTATTGGTCTGTAAGGCAACCATTTCAGAAGTTATATTGCAACTTAAAAATACGAAAAAGGAAGTAACCACTGCCGTAACTTGAAAGGGCGGACATCCAAATTTCCATTTTTTACTTAATTGGACAATATATGCCGATATAACCTAAATTTTGTCTCAGGTCCCTGACATCCAATGGAATATCGAATATTCGGCTTTAAACTTTAACTCGCCTTATTTAATATTTGGCTTTAAACTAAAACAGAAACAACATACAAAACGCTGCAAAAGACACTATTACCCTACGGTGGCACGAGTTATTTTGCCAATTGCCATAGAACAAACACCGAGCGCACGCCCATGTTAGTGAAAAATATTTATCTGCTGCTCTTGCTTGTTTGACCTTAGTTGGTGCTATGTATATGTTGTACATTTGCTTTGTGGTGTAAAAGTAGTAGTTTACTGTTCTGTGTTTTATTGCGATCATGAGTTTTCTTTTGTTTAGCTTAGGCGCTTAACAGTCAATTAACCTTAATAAATGGGGAATACGACACATTTTTGGTGCTGTCTGGCTGTTATTGTTTAAAAACTTTGCCGTTTACGAAGGGTTGCTGAAGAAAAAGTTTTATATTTTAACGGCTATAGGTTTAAAAGATAGACCTAACATGTTAAACATCTTGTACACATTTCTTTGTGAAGATGGAAATTTGCCATGACAGTACTATGCACGAGTATGGCGGTTTAATAGGATAACAGGTCCTATTTGTACAAGAATACATTATTATGGTTTGAATTGTAGACATAAAGAGTGCAGCACTAACTTGCTTTGACGAAATCTTGGTAATAATTCACGGCAAGCCTTGCACCAAGTTTGATGAATGAGAAGCATGATTGGTTTTCTTGTTTTTATACTGTCTTCTATTCCGCTCTCCAGCGTTGTCCAGTTGATGTGTTGACCCAAACCTATAGTATATAATATAAATTAAAATAAACCGAAGTCGAAATCGACCGTTGACTAGACGGTTGTATCCATAGGTTCTTATAAGTCTACATAAAACCAGCAAACGCTTTTTTGACATATGGTTTTTGTGTTTTTTATTGTATATCGTGTAGACCGAGCGTTTAAACTTAATTTCAGCGTATTAGATCGCCGGGTTATGTATTGCAAATCGTGAACTAGTTTGTTTACAGCAGGTAATAAAAAACACCACGTGTTCACAGTCGGTTTTCTTGTGTTATTGCAGTGTTTGTGTGTGCTGTAAACAATGTCGATACACTTCTTCATAGTTTTTGCACAACGCAGTAATTCAAGCATTGGTGAGCAAGAGTTAAATTGACGTTTAGCCATGTAATAAACCACTAAACGTCTACTTGTTTAAACACACCGAGATAAACACCAGAATATCCTATCTTGTGTTTCTGATGATAAAACTCACGACATAGTTTAAACGGCTACAATTCTAATATATAAAAAAAAAACTTACCGTGGTCAATAGTTTTCGGGAGAGGAGCAGGTATGGTTGAAGATGCCTTGCACATTATTCCAAGTAAAATAAGCACCTTGACAGTATTGTAAATGTTTGTCGACATTTTATCTTTTATATACCTACCAACTTTTTGTACAAAATGACCAACCAAGCGACGATAAGTTATATAATGGGGAACTGATACGTGTTAAATAAATACGGTTATATTCTTAGGATCGATAAAAATGATTGTATCCACTTTCACTCTTAACAGCCACTTATAACCAGCTACTTAAATACAATCTACATTGTGCAAGAATTTTAGTTACGTTCATAGGAACATATTAATGCCCAAAACGGTATCCGATTTTTGGCGAATAAAGTATTTAGATCTGTAATGTATGATAATCGTGTTTTACCCCAAGTAACGAAACATACGTAAAACATTAGATTATTTCGCGACCACCTTCGGATGACAAGGATATTTTGGTGTTTTGTGTAAGAGACGTTCTATCAGTTTTAATACAACCCATCTAACTATCTACTGGGTTCGGTTATGTCCGCCCAGTCCTTTGTTTAAGGAAACAACTGACCAGCTAGCGATCACTTTTGAGGTTACAAACTTCAACGTACTATCAAAGGATTTAACCTTTATTTGTCAACGGATAGCGTGAGTAATCAGTCTCTCGGCTAAAACCAATATACTACCACTTTTTTTACCAAAAGTGGTAGTATTTGGTCAATACAAAAGTCGTATGTATATTTTTCAAACATTTACTCTTTCAAATGAGTACATTAAAAACAAAAGGAATATTTCACAATAGAAAAAAGAAACTTCGGGCAGTTCTTAATAGGAAAATAAACGTCATTGTAGTAGTATGCGCATCGTGGTCAAGATCAGATACATCACATACCGGGCATGTAGTAGGCGATATTTGCCAGCGTGTCGGACTGTGGGAAACGTTTGATGGTTAATTGAACGATTATTTGTTTTTTTGGTCAGAGTAAAGAAAATATTAAACTATAAAATATACACAAACAAATGGGTCAGTCAGATGTAACATTAGAGAAATTACTAGTACTGTATATATAAGTAAAGTTTGATGGTTATCCTAAAAATGGGTTAAACGCTAAGGTCAGTGTTGTATATAGTAAGGCTGGTGTGTTCCATCGGTATGTCTTACCCTTAATCAGTTTGGTTTATATAATTAATCTTCTAGAATCAATAATTTTGAACTAAATTCAATTTTTTTAACTAATTTAAGACAAATAGGAGCGCATATATGTTTGATAAAATAATTTTAATTGTAATCATCATTATTGTTAACTGAAAAACACAAGCTTTGCTACTTTTTGTAATAATAATTAAAAACTATAATAACCAAGCTTTTATTGATTCATTGTGAACACTTAATTTCGAATTACCAAAAACAAAAAATAATTCCGAATTATTTCCTATTCAAATCGAATTCGAATATTAATTGTAAAAAGGAATCTCTATCTTTGCCTTACAGCTGCATCTTTAAACTTTGCATTTTGCATCTGACGATATCAGTAATTTATTCTGCCTATAGAGTTGATACGGACGATATGACAGGATGAACGCACAAATCGACGGTCTAGACCCAAACGGAAGATATAACTTAACCGCCTACACACTCACCATTAGTTCATCCGGTAAAGCACCGTTCAATTCCGGAATTTGGTTCACGAGCGTGAGCAATGGGGCCAGGGAACACACCATGCTATCCAGCAATAACGACAACGCACCGGAGGTGGAAGCAACTCCACCCGAACTCCTAACTTTCTTGCCTGGGAGGGAAATATATTTTCAGGACTGTGTACATGAACCTCGTAAAGCTACTCAACGGTTATGTACTTGTATAGTGTAATTTTAACTGTGAATATTAAAATATTCTGGAGAATCGACTGGTTACAGATATACTAAGGTAGACAAAAAGTTGGTGGTCCAATTGCAGTTGCTCCCCTACTGATAACTCGAAATTTTAAAGGCGTTCAAAGTTTAAAAGAATACCATAAAAACCATGTACACAGTACACTACTAACAACTTTGATTTGGATGACAATCGAAGTGGTAGTGGATCAGTCTGTTAGTTTAAAAGGTGAAGCGGTCAAGAATGTCATTTGTTATGAGACTACTAGTAATATGACTACAAAACATGGTAGCGATAGAATTCAAACCATGTGAGTTGTGACTTTAGTTGGATGAAACTCGTTTGGGTTGATAGTTGTGTTGTCTGATTTTCGTGCGGGATAACATCTATGCATATTAACACTTATGTAAGGGGTTAAATAAATATTGGTTGAATTGCAATTAAAGCCAGGCGCCTTGTTTTCCAATGAATAATTATTACTAACTGCCTCTCGGTTCCTGCCAGAGTGTTCTATTGAACTTGATATGAACTTTTGCATCTGCGGAAAAAGTTTACCAACCAACTCACCGATTGTAAGAAGAGATTCCCCGAGCAGATGGAAGTGGGCTGCAGCATCTATTGGTTCCACTGCCGGAGCTGGGAGTTTGGCAAGCTCCCTTTTCATGGTTTGTTCAGGATTCTTGTGCGGTGGAAAAGTCTGCTGGGTGGTATCAATTTGAGTCAGCGCTTTCTGCAAAACTGTAAATAAAGTTGTGATTAAAATAAAGGGTGAGATAAGTGGTGTTTCAACTGGCAGTTTTTACTTAAGAGTGTATTTATAAACAAGTTGGGGATTGTGTCAAGGTTTGCTAAAAGTTTAGTTCGTAGTATGTGAAGACGTCAAACCTGATTTTTTCTTGGGGCCAGTCTCAATCATTTTGCTTCCAAACTTGCGCTTAGTAGTGGTGGAATGGAGTCTCTCTAGTTGGTTGGCCATTTTTACACTGCGGAATTTCCACATCTGAAAGTGTAAAGAAACCAGAAATAAAACATAAACAATAAAGAGAACAGTAGTACAATTTTTTGCATTCTCATGGGTATGAGTTCAAAACTTAGTAAACTCAACTTTTTTTCATTTTTAAGTCACATAAAGTCAGGTTTAAATAAAAAAAGTTGCGATTATTCACGAAGAAAAATTATTTTGAACTGATTAAATAACAGTTCTGTACCTGTTTCTCTTTTTCCGGAATTCGCTTCCAAAGATCACTAAGCTTCTTGCTTACATCTCCAAACTGGAGTCCTGGGAATTGGGTTGCGACCTGCTTACGCATTTTGCTTGACCATAAGTTGTACCCAGATACCTTGCGCTTTTGCTGGTGAGAAAAGAGTTTTACGGTAACCGATAACTAAGAATAGGTTTGTCCCCAAAAGATCGGATTAAATAATCCATAATTTAATTATAGGTTTATTTTAAAACCACACTGAAATATTTTTAGTAATAAACAAAACGTGTTTTTATTAATTTTCTCCAGATAACATTGGTTGAAAAAATCTTGCAGATTCGATTTATGACCATTCAAGTTATAAACTTAAAACACAAATAAACTTGCACATCTACCAACCTTAATTTATTTGCAAACAAGATAAGTAAATTTCCAAAAATAGGAATTAAATTCTGAATTAGTTTAAAATTAATTCTAAAACACTTACAATTTAAAATTTGGATTCTAAAACGTACATTTATATGAGGCACTTTACACAATTTTCCATATTTAAATTAGGCCTAAAGCTTAACACAGTACAATTAAATGTAAACTAAAACTTAACACAGTACAATCCATAAATAGTTTACCTTTTCTTCTGCTTTTGCCTTGGCTTTCTTTGAAAGGGTTTTCTTTTTCTTCTTAAAATGAGAAGCTTTGACAGACTTGGCCATTGCTCGGGCGTGATTAACTTTTAATGCTAAACTCTGTTCTGTCGTTAGCTCTGTATGAAAGAAGGAAAATTATGAAAAGCAAATAGTAATACCAGGATATTAATAACCTATATATCGGTGTTTAAGTCTGATTTACAAATACCAGTATGTGATTGGGTCATGAGATTGTGGTGAAAAAAGGGGAGTTGAAACACTGGCATTTTTCAGAATACTGCAGACTGATAGTTAGGGTACCAAAGCTATTGTAGTGGGTTTTATATATATATACATCTAAATATATGAATATAAGTGTGATTCAACCCATCAATCTACTGCACATATATAATCTGTATGTTGTACTGCCCAATAAGACATGGCAATAAGTTTTGATTTCACAAACTTCCAGTTGACCCTATGATGCAGTGAGCTTTGCCTCTGGATATGCAAATATCATCTCACAATCCATGCAAGCAAATATAATTCTATGATTTTGCATTTTGAAAGTATATCCTCACCAGGTTCAAGATCAGGGGATGGTGAAGGAGCCACTTCCTCTTCAATCACAACCTCCTCTTCCACAACTTCATCCACATCCGCCACCACCTCCTCAGCAACCACCTCATCCCAGGACACAACCTCCCCATCATCCACTCCGACTATCTCTTCCTCCACCATCTCCCCATCTTCCACCTCCTCCGTCGCCATGGAGGTATCCTCCTCCAACATAGAAACATCCTCTTTCACCAAGGAATCATCTGCTTTAGATATTGAATCCTCTTCATCTTCACCCAACATGGGATTTTCTTCCTTGGACTCAGAAAGCTCCTCTTTCTTCATGGAAACCTCCTCCGTAGCAGCAGCAGGAGTGTCCTCGTCGAATACGATGTCCTCGTTAAATGACGAATCTACCGGTCCACTCTTCGAACAAAAGAAGGAAAGATTAAATAAAAACCATAAAATAGGATTGGAATTTCATTTTATTACTAGTTACGGAAAAATGCAGGGGTCATTATAACATAGGCAGTGATCAGATTACTTTTGTTAAATGCCAACAGTCAAGTTATCGGAAAAATCGAATAGAAAGAAAAAAAATGGAATAATTAAAACATATCTTAGGTAATCAAAAAAATATCTAAAGAGTAATGAATTAAGGTCTTAATTGGAGCTATTGTAGACTAAAGTTAAGTTTGGGGTTATTTTTAACTAGCTATA
>CH002567.1:2083640-2125004 GCA_000149265.1 Ciona savignyi | reverse complement strand
GACTGCTTCAAAATATTTTGTATGCAAATGACGCAAGCTTATGTAATAATCGTGTCACGGTTAAGCCCCTGTTTGACAGCAGATCATTAACTCATGCATTATTGCATGTTCGGAGAGCTTGGTGGAGAGCACTCCCCTTTACCTGCCGTCCAGGCGTGGTCGCAAGAAGCTTTTAAAACTTATCTCGACTTGAACGGTTGCTTATAGTCAACAAAATGCAGTGGCCGCGGTTGTTTTCAAATCGGCTCTAATTACCAACGAGGCTCTGCAGTCGTGACGCTGCGTCAGTGGCTCAATCTGGGTCGACTATCTTGACATCTTCCGGCACCTCTAATGAACCCCTGCCTTGATGCTGCTCGAGATCTCGGCGCTTCTTCAACCATTTGCAGCCGTCGACGATGATTCTGCGTATCGTAGCTTCATCAGATACATTAGCTTGCCATCAACCAGCCTTCGCGGGAACGCCATTGGCTTTGTTATCTTCACACGGTGAGCGAAGAATGATGGAACCGCCCTGCGAAATTCGCTTCTCCCAGAAAACCGCGAGCGGCGAGACGAAAACCGTCTCTTGTTTACAGTCAATTATAAGTCCGTTTGTGCGGAGATCAAGGTCTTGATGCTTGTAGCTCCACACTTCCCCTGTTTTATCTCCCTCGTTTCATCGCGGCACGTTTCACTGGCTGACACATTGCAAGGACAGCGTGTACAGCCAGCCTTCATAATTGTCGCCTCCGAAACACGAGCTACTGAAACGGGAACAAACCAATCCCGATAAGAGTTGGGTGACGCGAGAGGCTTTCAAACCAAACAGTTTCGCCCGACATGCCGACCGTTGTTACCGCCAACAAAACTACCCGGTGGAACTAAAAAAGAGCAATGAAAATGCAACACGCTATTTACTGTTCATTTGCTCTCAACTAGTCACGACATTTCAACACCACTTTACTGTCTTTAACGAAACGTTTCACCGGTAAAGGAAAAATACTTACAGATTGATTAATCAGTTTAAGGGTCTAAGCCATAATGCTATGATCTAATTAATTTTAACATTCCAACATACCTATATATAAGCAAAAGGTGGGAGCTTGTAAATATGTTTTTTGAATTTTTGTGAATCAGCAACCACATTTTGCCTCATTATTTCTTAATTTACCGACGGGAAACGTGATTAATTTGCGGATTGTGATACATTAAGTCTCAGATAAATCAGACCGCCATCGGGTGACTCTATCGCAGAAATCAAGGTCTTAATGTGCTCGCCGCTGTATCTCCACAACGTTAGCTATTACACCGTGAAATTGAAAAGCCGACCGCTGTATACCTTTCCCGATAAGCAGACCTGGTGTTATGGTTAAATATGCCTATCAAGTTGCCCCAAAATTGGTAAACAAAAGATCCTTTCATTAGCGCTTTTTTCGGGGTTGTTTTCATAATTCAATATATATGTGAAAAATTTGCCATATTATTTAAGTTACTTAGCACTAAAAATGTAAAATTGCATTGTTAGAGATCAATAGTGGAAATGTTGTAAAAAATACTAAAGATCATTTAATCATTAGTTTTATCGTTCTACTAGAATGGTTTTGAAAATGTTCGATGTTAATATAATTTAATAAAAAAACACCTGTATTATTAAACCAGCCCAATTAAACAAAAACTGCAATCTCTTAGTATTGAAACGAGTTTTCTCTGACGACGGTTCAACAAATAAGGAAGCCTTGTCAAATCTGTTGTTAAATTGCTATACTATCACATGCTCGCATGAAGCCATCTGGCAATAAATTAAATTCCAATTATTCGAACAGTTAGTGTTTAAAGCGACATCAAACAATTGTGTTACCGGAAAATCTAGTTTAAATATGTTTTTCTAGTCGTGTGTAACGAAACAGTAATATCATTCGACTTGCTTACGCCCCTGGCTTCAGATTTATATATTTTTGAGATTTTTTTTATGTATAACGGCGAACTGAACGAGCGTTTTATGGGTTTTATCTATAATGACGAAAAATACCGAGAACTTGTCGTTGTTTGCATGTATCCATTTCGCCGAAATCAAGACATCGTCTGCAACAAACAATTACCACTTAAAGCTATAAACTAAAACTTTTTAAGATGTTTCAAAATATTGATGTATTCCATTTTCGAATTTTGCTTCGAGTATCTTACAATTACATGAAATATGCACTAGTATAATATAATCGATGTGTGTATTATGTAAATTATGTTAATTAACTGTCGCATTCTCAGAGGTGTTTCCCCTCAACCCGTCCCCCATCCACTCCGCTTGGCAACAGCTCCTCCGCCGTTTCCGTGGAAACGAATCGCCCCCGGATAGTTCCGATCAACCTCTGCCATACCACGGCGGTTACCAACATCGGGATTCCCAACGAAGTTTCTACCGGCTTCGAGAGTCCGGTTTCCCGCGGGATTCAATGGAAATGCCTCCCTTGCACGAACAGCAGAAAAGGAAGCGAAGTGATTTTCAATTGAAGCAGAAATCAACCAAGCAAAACCTACACAATGGTAAATATTTTGAGACGTTTTTTTGCCACAACTCTTACTTTAAATAAAACATGATTAATCTGAGCAGATATTTGTCCCTATCGTGGTACGTTTTGCCTGCGAAATGCGATACAGTTCATATTTTATTAAAGATCTACATAACAGCTTATTTTAAGTACAGCTTTACTGTAAATGAAACAATTAATCTAAAAAGACTTATTTTCTTATTATCCTTGCCCGATTTTCCCTCGAAATGCAATACAATTTTATTCAATGAAAAATGTTGCTTAGATTCGAACCCAGTTGACTTCACCCGTCGTTCTTCGTCCCCACAACCCAATACAACGCATTCTGGAACATCACATCCTGCAATCGGTAAACGTTGAATCTTCATTTTTTTGTCGAACAACTATAACTTAGGGCAAAATTAAATATTAGCAAAGACCACGAAACCGTAATTGCCGTGTTTACTTTCATTTCATACTTTTTGCCTATAGAAAAAGTATACATATAAGTTTTTTACGATACTGGGCAGATGGTTGTTTCTTTTAAACTGCCGAGTAAGTGTACACCGAGTGTAAGAAACAACGGTAACGTCTTGTATATGGATCCAGCATTTGAATATATGTTAAAACCACATGGACCATGACCCAGGTGTTAAATCAAGTGAACTATACACCTGGACCCTAAAAAACCTAATTTAGTTAAAATTGTATTCTGTTACAGATCACGTGGATATTATGAGCACTTCGCCTATTGGCTCGAGTTCTTCACGTGACAACTTAACGGATTACGATGCAATGCTCCTGTCCAATAGAAACACCTCCAGCGTTTCGTCCATCCAATCACAAGATGATGCACCGCGTCGACGAAGTAAGTCTTTATGACGTAACATTGGTTTATTTTAAGTATTCGACGACAATTTTTCTTTTAATTGAACTTAAGTGAAAGGCTTATTTTAATAACTTAAAGATGATCACATAGTTATATTTTTTCGCATTGGCTTGTTTTTTTTAATTGTTCGGATTAAAGTATTTTCATACCTTAAATATGCTAAAAACAAATATCCAAAATTATCTTTTTTTTAATAATAAGAACAATTCGAGATTCATTTAAAAAGTTTAAAATAGGAAACTACGAGTTTGGATTATACTTTTTGCCTGGACCTGCGTGCGTGCGTTTTCATAATCCAGTGTATGTTAATTAGACTGCAGCATTTAATATTGATCGTTCATAAAAACGGTTGATGCATCTTTGACATTTCGTTATTAAAGATGGAGCTTTTGATCGTTTAAAAATATGTGCCAGTCGTTTTTTAGTGATGCCAATTATGTGTCGGTCTCCTGTGGGTGTAAGCGTGCGCACAAATTAATCCGCCGCGAAATAAAATGGCGGCGACTTGGGCAAACAGACTTGATAATTAATGTCGGCATTCCCGTGAATTGTTTCATATCACTTGTTCTCGTACTTTCTAGGTTAAATATACACTGATGAATAATCTGTATAAAAGAATGTGTCATGTGGTATAACAATAAAAATTTCTTGTCGTACAGTAAAAAAAAATAAAAGAACGTGAAACGATTTTAGACAAAAATATGTCGTCAAATTATTGACTCGGCCTAAACGTTTCGAAATGAATTATAAATAAATTATAAAATATGTTACAATATAAAAATTACAAAAAATAATGTGGTTATCTACAATTCTATGTCATTTTATAAAGGAATGAGTGCGTGCAACCAAAACAAAATATTTTCCGTGTTTTTCTATGTTATTTTCTAGCTTTTAAAATTCTTTAAGAGTTTGTTGTGTTTTTTTTCGCAGAAAAGCGCTCGTCGTCCGTTAGCGACCTGTGTCCAGTCTGCGGTTTAACTGTTCGGGAATCCGACTTGGCGGCTCATCTTCAGATGGAAATCGAGAAACTGTCAAAATTACCCAGGTTCAGTATCTCTAAATGCGAATTAATAAATATTTCTAATAGTCCACGGGTCACTAAATTTATAAATAATAAAACATTTTTAAAAAATTGTTCGAATTTTAAAATAAAAAAGTCACATTTTATTTTTCTATCGAATGTACATTATACTACTCATAATATTACACTACACTATACTAAATCAGGAACCCAGTAAGATTTAAAATAGTTAACATATTTAAGTAGTTCTAGCAATATGAATCAAATCGCTTGGGTGACCCAACATGCTATAATCATGGACCGCTTTACTGCAGTACCAACCATAGTTGAACATTGAACCCAAAAACAAAGTAAACAGCTTTCCAATACACCGAGATGAGACTGATTGCGGGAAAACATGACAAGCGTTTATTTTTACAGCGATTTGCGAAGAAAGGCGTTTTGTCATCGAAGATCGTCAATAGAACGCAAGTTCTCGTTTGGAGCTACGGTAAGCCGATCAACTGTTTGTTTAAATATATACCACGCAACCTCGATCGCTGTTATAAAATGCCGGTCAGGAAAACCGGAGGAAATCCATATCGATGCTGTCCTACACCAATTGATAAATACTTATTAAAAAGAAGCGAGTCCTATTTTATACCGTGTGTATTTATATTGGTGTGTTACAGTAGTTATGCCGAGTGTTTCTGTAGTGATAGCTTTTACCGATATTCTTCCTGTTTTTTTTTCGTTTTTTGTTCCTGATTTTTCCCCGATAATTAAAAATTACTAAACTCCATTCTTATAGCGAAAAAGCCAAAAATTAATTAAGCGTCAGCCGACGTGTGTGTTTGGATGACGAATGTCAAAAAGTGCGACCATGTATTTTCACCACGAGTTAAAGAATTTGTTGAGTCAGACAAAGTTGTTTTCTTACATTCTTTGGGCGTTATTACATGAACTTTGACACTAGTGTACGTACAAGTCCATGATTCATGAGTATGAAATGCTGTATTAATTGTTTTCATGTTCTCACATATGACCTGGACAAAAGCTAAGTGGGTGAACTTACAAAAAACAGTTTATATTGTAGAATTGTTTAAGAATTAATTATTTTTAGAATTTTAAACTGTTATTGAATATACTAACTAAACATTTTGTGTTTAATTTGTAAAGTTTCATTATAATCAACAGCACAAATTAAATTGCTTGGAATTCTATCACTTTTTTAACTTGTGCAATAAAAATATAGAAATAAAATTAAAATTTTTGGGCTTATTAGCTGGGTAATTAGGCATATAAGTTTATTTTTTTGCATTAAAATATTTGCTTAGCTCAGGTTATTTTGTGGCTGGTAAACTTAATAATTTTTGGTATCACCTCGCGTATACCCATTTGTTCGCGCATATTTAAAAACAACAAGCACATTTTCTTCATTTCCGATCAAGATATACCGCAAGTCAAACAAATCAACGTTTTGTACAATTTTTCAGTCATCGTCAAACGCTACTTCCACCTCAAGCAAGAGACTCGCCGATCGGGACCTTTCGCCCAAATCTGAACGAGATAACCGGGAAAAGGTTAGTGGATTACGATTCGACGATGTTAGTTCCCCGGAAAACCGGTTGTCTGATTGCAACACACGATAACTGCAACGTTTGCCGCGCACATAATTTCAACCATACGCTTTTCGCTTTTTCAGGGGGAAGGGGGTGGGGCAGCGATAATTAGATAATCCCGCGAACAGCGTCTGGCCTTTAACTTTTTATATTTGGCATCACTGATCTCGTAGAAATGAGTTCAAATCAATAAACCCCCACTTTATATTGTGTATAACTACTTTATAATATGTACACGGTACTGATTTCTCTCTTTTCCAAACAACAAGAGACTTCAAGGGTAGCAGTACACCGTTGCACCCGCGATAACAGAATAAGGCGGCTTGCATCCGCATTAAGTCAAATACAATCGGATCAGATTCGCATCTTTTGACATGCGGATTTCGACTTTCACGAAACCCGGGTTTCTGGAGATAACCTCTCGTTTCCCTCGCTTTCTTTTTTCTCTTGTTTATTCGGCGGTCGCCTCTTTTAAGGTAGACATCCCGACATGCTGGTATTGTTCGCCGGTTTGAGATCGATGACGGTTAAAATGATTCTTGTCAAGTTCGTTATTTACCCTTTACAGCACAGTCCGGATAATTTGGCTTCGTCTCGCTGGTGGCGACTTCGATAAGTCGAAACAAATCGTTTCAATCTGTCACAATTTAAGCCCGAAATCAACATTGCATTGTTCTCAAATTGCCAACTATTTTACGAAATCAACATTGCATTGTTCCCAAATTGCGAACTATTTTACGAAATCAACATTGCATTGTTTCCAAATTGCCAACTTTTTTCCGAATTCTAAGTATCAAATCGTGTCGGGACACACATTTCATGGTTCAACTTGCTTTTATTTAAAGTAAATCTACAAAACGTGCACTGCAAGTTTATTCACTTATTTTGCAAGTTTATTCACTTATTTGGCTTCGTTGTTTTTAATCAAAAACATTGCTTTATTGATACAGCGATCCTGGATTTCTATACATGGCCCAATGACAACAATAGATCGAGAGTGGCGAGCGCTTCACTCTCGCAACCGCAAACATCGCTCACTTTATCTACCGCCTTATCTCCCGGTTGAGCTAATTAAGCTCCGTGTTTTCGAGTTCCAGCAACTGTGTCCCGATGTTTACCAACCACTCGATTAATGGCGGGTGTCCTAGACAGCTGGACGATCAACCAGAACCGGTATTTTCGGTCGTTTGTGTATTCGAGGAAAGAAATCTTCCGCTGATTTTGGACAGAGTACATAGTTCGGTTTGCTTTTAAGCAAACATGTAATGTGTAGGTGCAAACTGTTCAAATATTTCGCAACACCTGTCAAACAGCCGCTCCGCTCTTTTCATCAAATTTGGGAGTAATCAGACGCTTCCTTAATCGAAAGGATGATATACTATGTCAGGACAAACCAACGCCCTCTGGGGTTCAAAATATGACGGTTTTTATGCCAAGAAATCGGTATAAAACAAATATATGATCAGTCGCAAGGTACCGCCTGATCAGTCACGTCCTGGAGCGGTTTTTAATACAAGGCGTTCTGATCAACGACAAGCACTGACGCACTTACGTTATTAATTAGCTCTGCCCGGGCCTGAAGACGGCCAGTGAGCAGAGCTAGTTTATTAATGGTCCTTTAATCTCGGGTACCGTGCGCTGCGTATTTGCGCTAAACTTGTTTCGCGGCCGCGTTGTCATAACGCGCGCGATAACCGACGATTCCCGAAGCAATTTACTCCGAGTCTTTTCGTGTTTGCGCTAGTCCGGCGACAAGAATTTACGATGACAGAGAGCGCGGCGACAAGGGTTGTAAATCAAAATGAAATCGGTTGGTGCGACTTCGTTAGAGCTGTGGACTTTTAAAGGCGCCTCGTTCTGTCAATCTCGCCGAGCTTGCAGAAAATGTCGAAAGACTATGGTAGAGAAACTGCACATTAAAATGAAGATACGACCTTATAGGGTTGGTGTAAAAACTGGAATAAAAGTTACCATTAATTCCCACCTGAGAATGATATTTGGTACAGTTTAAGAGTTCTTTCTTCGTATAGTTCTGTCACGATAATCGTTTGGTTTCACAACTGCTCTGACATTTATCACAATACATAACCAAATTTCCCTCTCCCAACCACTCGTAATTGCTAATTCAATTTTGGAATTTTTACGCCTTCGAATGTCTAATTTACAAATTAATTCAAATTCGATTAGAAGCGTCGCTTCAATCCATTTGATATCGGCCGCGTTTGGAATTTCGCCGAGGCGCAAACCCGTCCTTATCTAATTAAGCGCTCTCGCTCGTTATCGTTTTTGTGGCGAAGTGTCCGTGTGATTTATGGCGAATCGACCTCTGCGGCCGCGACACTGCGACGATCGTTTCACATTAGCCGCTAATGCTCGTTCACTTGACAGATCCACTGTTGTAACTGATCCACGTATCGATTTTCGCTTAATTTGCGTTTAATGTTTAGCTGAAGGTTGTTTTTTTCTTCCCCGATAACGGATCAATGTAATTGGGTGGCAGGGTATCATCACCCGATCTCATGATGCTTGTGTTCATCTGTACTGGAATTAATTGCCGAAAGGTTGTACCCAAAAGGCTACAATATTGCAAACCACTTAGTTATATAAGTTTCACGACTGGGTTGTTATATTGAAACATAAAAAGAAATACGGTAGTCAAAAGTGACGTAAGTGACGTTCTTCGGGATAAGACCAAATACAGGGGTGGTATAATATGAGCAATTTTATAATTTCACACAGCTGTTTTATTATTTTCTCTATAAAACACAAAAGTTTTTTTTATAAAATACGGTCTTAGTGACCAGTTTATCATTGGTTCAAAACTTCGGCCGCTAAAAAATACGCATTTAGGTAGGTTGCGTCAGCTATTGCATGAAGCGCTGTTTTAATTTACTGTATCGCCTATTAGAATCCACTGGGGCACACGCTAAACGCAAAGATATTTTAACCCATCCGCTAATGTCCACTCTATCTATACCTAATGCCTTACAACGGCAGCTATAGCCAACTATGCGTGAAGTTATTATGAAAATCCACACTGAACATGTTGGCTGGTTCCAATGCACATTTTGCAACACTAAAAGGAGGGAAAGCGGAAAGGAGGGAAACTGCAATCTAAAATTACGTAAACTAAGTAATTTAAACCCGGCTCTAAACACTAATCTCATACCTAGAACTAACCTTAACTCTAACCCCATATTTAAAACATCTCTAATATCATAATCTCCATTGTAGTGTGCAGTTTCCCTTCATTCCACTTTCCCACCTTTAGTTTCCCCAATTTTTACCGCTGAATAGTTGCACACAGACAGAGCGTGCTTGCCCGAGCACTTATACTTGATTTAGGCTGTTGCATATCGAGTCTTCTTTTATTTCCTTTTTTTTAAAAAGGTTTTATGAGAAGGTAATAGTTTATTCTTCAAAAGCGGAAATCATATAGTAGTATACGCTATATTATATACCCACACCAGTTCGTCTCAGATTTATGAAAATAACGAATTTTTCAGACCTTCCGCAAAGTACGGAGCAACCGTCTCGAGCGTCTAAACTCCCGAGTTGGAAGTTGCCTGAGGGCGCAACGGGGTGCTGATGGGAATTCCCCCAGTCACCGGGTCTGGATTGGCCACTCCGGCGCGCTCATGTGTCCCGTGTGCTCGCGGGCCATTCAAGGCGGCTCGGCCGAAATCAGCGCCCACGTCGGAGAATGTCTAAGACAGGTAAATAAATTAGAACAGAAAACGATAAATCGGTGGTAGAACCGGTGGACGGGATGACATATCAAAATTACTGCTACTGGCATAGAGTCGATGTGGATAAGTCGGTTAAGCATAGGTAGCATGTAGTGGGTTCGAATTCTACCCGACGCGGAATTTATTTTTCCGCCAGTCGGATATTCATTTTTTATCCTTGTGAATGGGATTCGCAAGAGATTTTCACACGGGCAGTATTCAGTTGTAAAATACCTCACTTTTTCCCATTATACCATTTGTATTTACTAACGTGTTTTAACTAATTTAGTTTTTGCCATATTTTCTTGCAATTTTTTTTAAATAACTGTGATATTCTTCTTAATGTAATGAAGAAGCTTAATCGAAACCAAGTAGCGTTTCCTTGTACCGCTATCGCTGACTCGCATTCACGTTTCTTCAGCGGCGACAATCCCCTCAGCTACACGAGGACGAAGATGTGGACGTTGAAAACGACATGACACCAGGTATCACCAACCAGGACACTCGAAGCAACCAGAGCTTCGGATCGGATGAGTGGAGGACGGACGCGCGTTCCAGCAATCTAGGGGTGGCTGGTTCGATTCCGAACCCGGTCGCCTTTTCGCCCTCTCGCAATACACAGCAATCTGAGCCAGTAAGTGCATGGATATTAAACGTCTTTGGGGTCAGCACAAAATTTGGGAAACTCCTAGCCCTCACGCTCATTGCAACCTGCCGCATTCTTCAATTTACAGTTTTTGGGGGACGATATACTCATTACTAAACCGAGCAAACGGTGTTTAGAAATTTATGTTTTTAAAGCAATCCAAAATACATTTTTTAAATCTAAGTAATGCAAGTCTGAGTAATTGGTCGACGGTGCGATGACAAAGAACAGATGCCTGGCTCTCACGTAGCCACTTTAACAACTTTTGTTCAGGTATTGAACGTGGAAACAGATGACACCTTCCTTTTCGGATCGCCTCAGTTTTCGGAAGCGGATATTGCGTCATCATCAGTTACGTCACAAGAAGCCAGGCTTCCCAGCGCAGAAAGGTTTGAGATGCAAGTATTTTTGATATCGACTAAGACTTAACAAATAATTATAAACACAGCCCTGGAAACTCGCCGTGCTTAACACCTCCATCTACCGGCGAAGAAGAATCATGTTCCACTGACGTGGCTGTCTTACACACGAAGATAAAGAAACTAATCAATGAGAAGCGTTCTAACCGTTGTCAGATTTGCATGGTACAGTATTCTACGAATTAAATTGTTATTAACATGTCTACTCTATTCTATATGTATTTGATCTTCTTCTACCTGAATTTTAAAATGAAAGACGTTGCTAGTGTAAGTGTACCGAATATGAGAATGGAACACTGCAGTTATTATAACACGGGAACAGACAAAACTGAAACTAAAAAGAGAATATCTGCCCGGTAAAGGAGGATTGAGATTTGTGTTGGAGTTTAGTTGAATCCGCCTGGCACCAGCGTGTGTGGATTAGGCTTCCGGGTAAAGGCTGAGGCCTAGGGTTGATTTAGTTTTCATCGTCTTAGCAGTTTTTACTTCTTGGTTTGTCCAGGGCAATCTGCAGACTGGTAGCAAAACTATGTTAAATGACATGTTTTATTTTTAACCTTAGTTTCGAATGACAGGCATTTCACTAGAACCATTTTTATATAGAAATCGGTCGCTATAGCAGTTAGTCCACACCCTTTCCTTATGATATACTTTGTGTCCAATGCTACACACTGATGTCGAAAAACGGGTGATCGCGCTAACCATTCATCCACACGACCGTTCTGATTCTGTTTTTTCATCACAGGATTCCTACGAAGATCCGCTGGCGTCGATCGAATGTTGGCACGTTCATTGTCGAAAATGCTGGCTGCGTGCACTCTCGGTTAAAAAGTTATGTCCCCAGTGCAGTGCTATAACGCCGGCGGATAAACTGCGTAGAATTTACTTGTAACGCAATACGTGTAGCATAATGTGTGTAGCGTAATGCGTGTGGCGCAATGCGTATAGGGGAATGCGTGTAGGACAATGCATGTAACGAAATGCGTTTAATCAACATTGTTTTTTTTTCAGTTTTGTGGTTCTATGTCGAATAAATGTAAAATAAACCAATGAAAACTATATTGGTATGTGGTAGGTTAATCCTAATAAGCGAAAACAAGAAAATAGAGTTTAGGTATTTAGTGGTTAAAAAGTTAAAAGTTTAGTAAAAAAACTTTCATTCTCTTAGTTTTATACTTGATTTCTTTTGGGGAATTTTAGGATCGCGAAACCTTTCTTACTTCCGCCCTTTCGTGGTGCCTGTTTTGTCCTGAGCGCAATTTCATTAAATTCAGCTCGCGACCTGATTTGCTGCTAACTGTCGCTTAGACAACAGAGAACATGTGCCATGACAGTTCTAATCGATTGCGGCTAATGCGATATACAAACAAACAGGATTGTTGTTTCTGACTACACGCCTGCCAGAAAACATCTTTTAAATATTGCAGAATAACAGAACATATGTTATTGCGAGCAAGGCCAAGGTTACCCAATGTACTTGAAAGGGCGCAGGTGATAAGGTTACAACACAGATCCGCTGTGGCAGTTTATATAATTGTATAACACCAAACATGGAGTTATTCGTTGAAGGCACGGTAGATAATTTTGGATCGAAAAAAATAAGTGTTATGCTAATTAGCTGAGGTATATATCCTGAAAAAAACTTCATAAATAGTAAAAATCCAATGCCATTTCGTCCGGATAGCGTAAAGCAAATTTTGTGCGAAGTTGTAGCCAAAACGTGTATCCAACAGATAACCTGAATAATGCTGCGCTTAAGGGAATTACAATGTTTTTGACTGGGCAAGCGTTTAAATAATACCGATAGAAAAAACACATTGTTTTCTTTATTACACGGCTGTGGCTTTTCTAATGCGCTTATCCAGTGATTTCGTACGCCCAATGGTGCCCAACATGTTTTTGCCGGCGAACTGCGGCAAGGTTCAGAGTGATTAAAGCAGCTGGTCACGTACGTGGAATTGAATTACGTCAGCAGACACCTTAACAGATATTAGTGAATCAAATATCTATTCCTTCCATTGTTCTAAACGCCATGTTGGTTTTCTCGTCACAAGTTAACCCGGCAAAAGCGTTTGTCTGGGATAGAATCTTCCAGTTGCCTTTGACATATAGCTATCTAAGTTAAATTAGTTTGTACACGAAACTACTTATTGCGAGTGTAACTATGTTAGGATACAATTGTAACTTGAAAAAAATCACACTACCTGAAAAACTAAAGCTGTTATTGAGTTTTTTTTAATAAGAATGTTGTTTGTTGCAAGACTACTAAATACAGGATATGGTATAGCATACTTGCACTATTGGACCGCATTCATTAATTACGTAATATATCCGCAATTTTCACTGTGATTCCGTAAAACCGGAATTGCTGTTATGTTACATTAAAACACGGTCAAATCATAGGGCATGTAATGCTGTCCACTTCTTCCGCTTTGTAAACCGCCGTATACGTAAGTAGTGGAGTCCAATTCCACTTTTCTTGAATAACTTGATATTGGGTTTCGAAAATCAAAGACCGGCGCTTTCGGTTTTAATCGAGTCAGCTTTCATGTGACAAAGATTTATAGATTGGTTATTTCAGCGTTTAAAGGTGAGTCGGAAGACGTGTACTCTTAAAACCGCATTGTCGTTCGTGATTGTTCCCTGGGTCGCAATTTGTACCACAAATAAACTTTAAAACCGAAGGAATTTTAGTTATTGTTTTAAATCCGTAGCGCGTGTCGGATTTGTGTTGATTTAATTAAAGATATCGGTTTTCCATTACAGGCTACAGTGCTTCTGTTATAAATGATAATTGAAAAATCGCTATTCTAACGCAAAGTTGGTATATATTGTCAAAAGATAAATACAGCTTAAATCAACTTGAGGTTTGGACACTTTCGTGAGTTGACAGGGCAGACAGAATTGTTTAAGCAAAATGAAACTGATTGCGGCGCTCTTTTCACTTCTGGTCGGCATTACTGTCTCACATGCGGACTACAACACCAGTAGTTCATCGTACAACGCATCAAACGCAAGCATTGGTAATGCTGAGATGCGGGATTCCCCTGGATGTGTACTGAAGCCTACTGCAGGCGGCCAGCCAGGGTCGAAAATGACGGTTCCGGTCATTACTTTCACTGCAAGCACAATCGGGAACTCTGTCGCCATCTTCGTGATATGGAGAAATCAAAAACGCTCCGACAAAAAGGTTTTTGAATCGTTAAATTGGTCAAATAGATAACTTTAGAGACTTTATCATTAATTTATGACAACTTAGAACAATCGGTAAATCGATTTTATTTTTTTGGTGAAGATAATGATTGTATGTTTTAATTCTGTGGCGCCATGCGGATAAAAATCACTATAATCTTTTTTTTTATAAAGTTGACAGAAAACAAAAAAGCAACGAAACTGCACATCGAAGTTTAAAAGAACTTTAAATTATTTTTTATGATTATTTAGATGTTAGTATTGTACTGTGGCTTAACCTTAAATGTGTGTATATCCTATTAAATTAAGATTTCCTTAATAAAACAATGGCAGTATTTCTATACGATTAAATGTTTATTAAACTTTTATTTAAATTTCAGTCAATTTTCTATACCTTGGTGATGTCATTGGCAATACTTGATCTTGTGAGCACCTTAGTCACCTCTCCAATCACATTCATGGCCTATAGCAACAATCAATGCGTAAGTATAAATACAGTCGACAAACAGCCATGTCTAAAATTACACGTATAGGCACCTCACACATTGCCGTGGGTACATGTACAGTTTGGTATTAAGTACATTACCAACGGCCAATAGATTTATTGTTTCGGATGACACCAGGATACATAATAGAAATTTTACAATGCCTAAAGAATGTTAAAAAATTCAACCATGGCTCCAAATTACACCTATAACACCACTTTTTGCGTAAACATTAGCGATAATTCTTCAAGATAATGTTGACTGGCATTATACAAATATATCTTTTCATTACTTTATTACGAAATACATTAAAACATACAGCTTTTTAAAGTCTTGTATCCGGTTCAGCTGGAAAATGAACATTACAACAATGCCTTCGCTACTTAAGAACGTTTAAAATGCATTTGTAGGTTATAGACATGGGCGGTAGAGCGTTATGTGAGTATTCGGGATTCGCAATGGTGTTCTTTGGGATGGCTTCGATGGCGGTTGTGTTCACGATGTCCTTCGAAAGACTCATCGCGATTCGATTTGCATTCTTCTACCAGGTAGGCCGTATACACATTCGTCTATCAATTACGGAGTCATTGGTCGAATATTGGCCAAATGTAAAAATCTATACAGTCAGCTCAAGCTGTGTAAATATAAGGTGGCAGATTTCGTACCACCCACCTTCTAATGGCTGTCTACCTTTTAATCTTACGCAGTAAAACGAGTAATTACATCCATACGCTTTAAGAATACGAAATAACCAAATGCTGTCTTTTTAACCTTTCAGACGAAAGTAACGACCGCCAGAACACGATTTTTTATCGTTGGTCTTAATGTATTCTTCTTGCTATTATCGGGTATGCCATTGGTTGGTTTTGGCCAAATTCAGCAGCAATACCCTGGTACGTGGTGTTTCATAGATTGGAAATCAAACATTTCTACTCACCAGGTAAATAATCGATTGAAAACGTATACCAACATTCCTTTGATAAAAGTCCATGTACAAATCTTTGGATAATTAACTCTACATCACAAAGCAGCGCTATTATGGTACAAGTAATAGAAGGAATACGTTTGTGCGGCCGAATAGTTAACACTGCCGATTCATATCAGGCCCATACATAATAATCGGTCTTCGTTACAAGCCCATCATGAATTCAAAACTAAGCCCAGTTAAAGCATTGATTTGCTCGGCACCAGGACCGTTTTTGTATACAAATCGGTATATGTATCGGTCGCGCTAACCATTCGGCCAGACGACCGTACTGCTTTTGCTAAGTGTGGAAAGTCGAAGGCAGTTAAATTTGTGCCACAGCATCTTGTGTCCACATTCGTCGAGTAATGACAAAGTTTTTGAAGTGACTGATAATGAGATTTCAAATTGAATTTATAGTTTATCTTCCCTGCGTTTCAATATTACCTGTATGATGTGTATAAGTAGAGTTAACGAATTAAAGCAGGCTACTGCATAAAATATTTAAAATGCGTTTTTTTAGCAATGTTTTAACGTTTAAACCCAAGTATAATTCTAAAGTATTTTGTTTGCAAGAGCTATTACATGTTGGACTAACTATTTACAGGCTTTCAATTTCTCTGTGGCTGGTTTGGGTACACTCATGATGATCGGAACAGCGGTTTCAAACGTTTTCGTTGTTGTTCGCGTTATCTTGAAAAGAAAGTGAGTTAAAACTACTAAAACATTCCTCTGTGTAATTAACAATCACAGATGTACGAGGTTGGAATTCTATCCTAACTTCTATTCATCTTAGTTGTTCTCTTGGGAATGCACTTAATAGTCTTTGCTGCTGGGATCCCGTGCAATCATACTCGTTTAAAATTAAAGTTATATCAAATAATGGACACTCTGCAATAGCTTTTGATAACACGACGCGGCGAACTGCAATCAGTCGAACATCTGTGTGATACCGTCTTAATAGTGGGAATTTTATATCTTAAAACATTTAAGTTAATCAAAGTGTATATATAGGTTATAAAGCCTATATTTAGAAGATAAACTACCGTGTTGTTTTATACACCTCCCAATTTAGTCATAATATTACTCCAAGCTTAATCTGAAAGGCGGGCCTTAGATTATGTTAAGAGTCATACCAAATCCGGGGTATTTTTTTAGAAAGATGAGGATTAGGAACAGTACGATGCAGGTGATGAGCAAAACTCGTCTCCGGAAGATAGCTTATGATGAAACTCAGATGATCGTACTTCTTGGAGTGATGACTTGCGTCTTCATTGTTTGTTATCTTCCTTTGCTGGTGAGAGTTTTTAACAGGGAATGTATATACATATTCTTTGCACTTAACTTGCTATTATATTCTTTAATAATATTTCAAATTAAAATGGCCCGTATTATTGCGGTCTCGGTCAGGCTATCTTTCAATGCGTCAGTATAACGACATTGAGATGTTTGACAATTTATAATTGGGATTTGGAATCGAATTATATTCTGACATTAGCAAAAGTATATGCAAAGTAGAGTTTATCTGTTTCCCACTGGTAATGGGTTATTGAAGCAATAGCATTTTTGATCTTAGATACTGTCTTTCATGCACATATGAGGCATCGGACCTAAACCTAATTGGTATCACCCCCAAAATCTTTACACCGATCGGCCAAATTGTGTTAAATTGGGTATATTCCTATTACGCACAAAACTGTTTTTCGCACTGTGGTATTTTAATTCTAACCGATATGGTCCAAAAGTGAACGTTGTCCTGTATTCCAGTTAAGGATTCTTTTAAACCAACTTTCAACTATCTATCACACCGGATCTGAGAACGCTCTAACAAGCTGGGATGTGTTTGCAGTGCGAATGGCCGCCATCAATCCAGTGCTGGACCCTTGGGTAATGCTTTTATATTCAGTGGACATGTGGATATGACACACTTCTTACAGATAGTGAAATCTTACGTATTTTGGTATCACACTTGATTTTTTCCTTTAGTCCTAACCATAACCACCCAAACCCCAAACAATTTCCCCTTAAACTAAAATCCATTCAAAACAATAGTTAAAAACTGACCAACATGTAACTACAATATAAATAGTTTTCAATATTCAATATCTTATACCGTAAATGATGTTTAGAAAAATTTAAAATTCTTAAACAAGCCAGTCTAATTTTCAATAGAGCATAGGGAAGGTATCATTGTAATTTTATAGGACATTTTACCGACGTTGATTCACAAACTATAGTCATGATATCACGGATTATGATCAGATTACCTCACGTTCACAGTTTGCCGGGGTTTTTGTAGTATGTTGTATATTGGACATTACACTTTAACATTTCAATTACCTGAAAGAAAGCATATCGGTCAATAGCCTTGTTTATTGAAACAGTAGACAGTTAATTAGACATATTTAAGAGAGACCTCAGCAACCTTCTGAGATCACGAACTCCGTCGGGCAAATCAAAAGTGGTCAATTCGTATTAGCATATTTCTCCTAAATTTACGTTCAATGGGGCCTGAAAGTTTATACACACAAAAAGAGATATCAGCAGACAAAGATGATATGAAATGTATTGTTCTTCAGGTTTACATTCTGTGTCGTCGGTCCACATTTACCAAATTTGGCAAATTAATGAAGATGTTGTTTACGTGCAAATGCAGTAAAACTGAACTGCAGAATGTGTTTATCAGCGGAAGAGAATACAAAAGGTAAAGTATTTAGGACTTACATTTTAAGTTGTATATCTTACCTATGGTACATACATTTATTTAATTTTTCCCGAGGATAACAAATACAATCTATCTCAATATCACGATGCCATGTCTGGATTTTCTATTTACCAATACGCGACCAAGTCATTTGCACCTTCCACTAAACGTATATTTCCTCAATTAACAAAGCAAAGGGTATATATTTTTTCCGCAACAAGTTTAGACTCCATTATAGGCAGTTCCTTTTGTCCGTTCTTTAAATTTGTAAATAAATTAAAAAGTAAGATATTAAAATTATTAATGATTTGTCGCTGTAGACGCGCCTCCGTTCGGAACCTATCCATCAGTGCCGCACGAAAAACGGAACGCACAGAAAGTGTGGTTGAAGTCGAGAAAAAATTTGTACAACGTTGGAAAAGCAAAGTGCCACAGTCGGTAGAGGGGGCAGCTGAGCTATTAGATTCTAAATCGACCGCCCCGTAGCAAAAACGGTGCTTATTTAATCATTTCAAATGTTTGCAACAACCACTGTTTTAGTGCATGTTAAATGTTACGCTTATGCTTGCATGTCAGTTCAATTATAATTGCCTATTTGCAAGCCATTGTTTAATAATACAAGTATTCCGGAGTGATATCTCAACTGTTTCAAAAACAAACTAAAGCCTAGAATTGCCAGCAAACTGGATAGTGTCTTTAAAATCGACTACTTGTTTGCATGCATTTGGTATGCTTTATTTCTTTATGCTTTTAATTTTCTTTTTTTGCCTTTGTAAGATGCTTAAAACTATTTTCGCTCTATAAACATTAAAAGTTCTTTAATCACCCTGGTGATAGATTCCCCGATATATAAACCTTAGATTTTAAAAGGAAAACCTATATTTGAACATTTCTACTGCTATTTTAGCTAAAACCTAGAATCAAAACAGTGTCTGTGTTAGATTTCTGTTTCTTTGCGAAGCTACAAACGAAATCGGTGAAATCAAAAAGTGTAAGCAAGAAAAACAAAAACATAATATTGAAGAAAACAGGATTCCCTCATACGAGGACGGGACCTAGATATCGCGGTGAGCATAGTGGACTGATTTGGTATGTGAGCAGTTTGAATACTGAAACAATTGGAGGTGTCATGATAGCTAAGGGACTAATTGTACACGACGGCACAGTGTGGCATATTTCTCTATATATAGTACCGCAGCGATGCATTTTAATGCTAGAAGCTGTATTAAGAGAGCCAGGAGATTGTTGCAAACTGGTCGTGAAGAATAAGGGATTTGCAGTAGCCAACTTTTCTGGAATCTGAGGCGTGTTGAAGTGTGTGGGGTTTTTGAAGTAAATATGAAGGGATAGCAGTAAGAAAAACAGTACAAACATGTAACCGCGCGATGTCAAAAAAAATAACAATGTTGCTGAAGAAACGACTGTACTAGGATGTGACGGAAAATAATATGATTACAATGGCCTTTGCTGGCGTCGGGGTGATTTTCATTTACATTGCACAGTTCATATCAGCAGCTGGTCTTAGTTTGAAGAAATTAGGAATGGGGAGATTGGAACTTTATAAAGATCGGTTTGAAGACGTACTTAGCCAAACCGTGAAGCAACGAGGTTTAGTAATTTTTTCTTTCCCTTGTAGATTGTTTTCAAGTTAGCTAGCAATCGGCCGAATTGCGAATGCCCGTCCGGTGCCAAAAGAAAGGTTTCTCTAGCCTGAAATACACAATTTGCAAGTCAGAAGATACAAAATGAAAATTATAATACGGTCTATGTATAAATATAAGCGACTATATACATACAATTCAGAACAGATTGTAGAAAATACTAAAACAAATAAATTACCTATATGTGCGTTATTATGTAAAGACTTTTATTGCACTAGATGTGTACCGTACCTTGTTCAGGAAGCCAATAAACTCAGTGTAATGTCTCGGGCTTATATGGCTTAGTTTGCTATGAATTGTGTTCACGTAAGCAGCCATGGAGGCTTCTAGTAGAGGTCGCAGGGGTACCCTGTCAGCACGAAGACCTCGGTTGCCATATGTGCCTGATAACAAGAAAATATATTCATGAAACAACTTGAAAATATATAACACAAAAATAAAAATAAATGGCCATCATTGCTTGATTTAATAACGTGTGTAGGAGTTTTGAGTGCCCTTGATCCAAAATAAGAATTGCATTTCTACCAAAAACTCTTAAAACAGCAATTAATTTTACTGGTCACTACCTTTATACTGCTACAAAAATATAATTGTTGAATGTATATATAGCAAACTGTGCTGTACCGTTAGGCATTCGTCCACTTATACTCGAGGTGCAGGTGCGTAGAACATCCGACAAAACCGAGGCGCATCTAACCTTGTTTACTATCACTAAAACCAATTCTTCCAACTCGGTCATGCCTGTAAAGAAATATGATTTAGTTAAGTTCTGTTAGTTTTGCAACGCAAAAACAGTTCGTATTATAATACGAATATGAATATCACGCGGGAAAAATATTGTGCATTTTGACGTATACACTTTAAATTAGGTATATTAAATTATCATAGCCGTGTTTATAACTTGCTTCGTTTCTAATATACAATGTGTTAACAATTTCTTAATAAACGCGCTTTTGCTTTAAACGCAAAATTAACCAACACCCTATTTTACAAGCAAAAACAAAGAGAAATGTGTAAACCTAAAGACTGGGCGAGCTGAGTTGTCCAGAGCAGATCATTTGCAGCAGGATGGGCATCATGGTTGAATGGGACTCGTAACCTTCTTGTGGCAGCATGTGCCACAGTGAACGCTTGGGAGTTCAGCCCTCGTTGGTCAAGATATCTAACACGGCAGTAAACTTATTTTTAAATGCGTTTAATCGTTTTAAAATGTTTGGTGTGAAAAAAACGCAGAAACAGTAACATTATTTTAAACTTTTTTGTTAAATCGGTTTCTGTAAGATGTTTGTTGAACTAAAATACTATTTTAACACAGACGGAAACAACAGTAAGTATCTCATCATAAACATACCGGGCGATGGTAAAGAGCTGGGAAGAATCTATTCGTCGTTTGTTAGAGGAATCAACTATAACGTGGTACACTGCATCGAACGCGGAGGTGTAGGTCTCACACAAAGTCAAAGAACGTAAAGCACACGACTGTGGGTCTGAAAATAATAGCTTTTTGTTAAAATGGGTAAACAAGGAAATTAGTAATCGACTTTAAAACGTAAGTTGATTTGGGCCTTATTGATGTTTAATCTTGTTCAGGGTACCCTCTTCGTTTTATTCAATCTGGTGCGCTGATGCACAGTAGGCATATTATGGTCAAATCAGTCACCGTACATTCGATTTTACAGGTATTCAGATTTAACTGATAGTGCAACATAATATTCTTAAATGACATAGGCACAGGATACCTGGTAGGCTTAAATAAATATCTTTAGATAATTTGTATTTTTTTCCTTCATCATATCCTTGTACACCCCACCTACACTTTATAAAGTAGCCTACACGGCTGCGACACAAATACGATAACTGGCACGAACAAGCCGGTTTAAACGGATCATACAAACAGTGGCTGAGTTTGTAATACTTTCAGAAACTGGACCGTGTGTACGAATTATTCAGTGCTATTCAATGCTAGCACATTTTCGGCAAATACGAATGTTTTGTCTATACCCACAACGGCTCAAAGGGCATATACATCGCTTTGGTTTACAAACAATGCTATGTAATTAGTAAGACCGGAACATTCTTACCTTTAACTGCGCACTGCATTGCCATTTGACAAACGTTGTGATACAACTCCTCTCGTTCCCTTGGATCCAAGTTAAGTCTCATGGCGGTGTTAGGAGATATCACACAGCCAGCGACCATTGTGCTTGCTTCTACTGGCGTGAATAAAGTGTACCAAGTCTGAAATCAAAATTCCATTGAAAACGATCAATCGAGCTGCCAATGTAATTTATAATTGTCGTTAACAGATTTGCAACGTTTCAGGCCAGAGTAAAGAAAGATTAAGCTGCTTGGTTGCCATAACAGGGCTAGATTCGAAGAACAATATTGGTATGTAACTGGGATAGTTTGTACTGCACTCGATTAATAACAAGAGAATGGGCGGCTGCTATTTTGTTTATAGTTTAAATATGTTCAGATATTAAGGGGCGTTGATGGACTAGTTGTTATATTTAGAAATTCCTGGAGTAAATGGTCTTATATATTCTGTTAAAAATATCACATACGAGTTTCTAGGAAAACACATAATTTTATACAAGAGGAAAGTAAGTGACAAAAATTATATTAACAAATCAAGCAGGAAGTCGTGGATGTCGCGATAATTTAATTAATGCCAATGTTTGTTAAGCTTTAAAAATAGATCTACATGTTCGAACGGCATGTGAACTAAAGTAACGCTCATGCGAGCGCCTGAAAACTTGCCTTGATTATAGATACGAGCGCACATAGCCCGATCTCGGTGGCACAAGTGACAAGCCACCCCACCATTTCCGTTCGGCGCCACGTACCACCCTGTATCGTCATACGCAGAACCTGTGAGAAATTGAATTTTTAAATTGACTGATTCGTGACATTTTCTTGGGCGGGCATATGGGATGTTTAACCAAAATCGGTAAAATCATTTTTTCAGTGAATAGCGCCGATATAAAACATAGCAGGTTTGTACTTACTTGCATAGCTAACTGCAAAGCTACGTTTAGCATGGTAGAGTCGGCGACCGCTCCAGTTTGATTGGTTGCGCATTTAAAAGCATCATGCGACAACTGAAACACGTGCGATGCGTTGCGCATATTTCGCTGCACGCTTTCAACCACCAGTCGCAACAGCATGACTTCGCCTGGATTTAAAAACGCGTTTACATGACAGGCTATAATGGTAGTTTTTAAATCACATCCCGTTTAAGTCAAGCTAAGCCGTACCTATTGCGGTCTGCAGTAAAGTGGATGCAAGCTGGTATTGTCTTGCTTCAAGGTCTCCGATCACAGACCAAGTTGCAGGGTACGTGAAAGGAAGGACTAACGGCATCTGTTCCTCCTGGGCCGCCTCTGCCGGTGGCATCTCGGCTGGTGCCACCTGATTCTCGTTTGAGGCGTCGTCAACGTTTTGGTTGACAAGTGGCAAGTTGTCATTGTGAGCTTCGGCAGGGCTTGGGTTATACACGTCATCGAGTACAGTCATTCGCATTGCCTGAAGTCCCATTCTGACAGATAAGAAACTGAGTGTTATATATAAGTGTATTATAAGCTCAACCACCAAATGTAAATTGTACTTACCTGAACACCAGCTTTCTGTCATAAGGTAGTAACGCTTTGAAGAGGTAGTTAGCAAAAGAATGGATCGGCACTGATTCCCTGTGCACTCGTTTTCCAAGACCACTGCCGGGACCGCCTGACAGGTAAATTAGATTGTTAAAATTTAGTCAATGGCACCGAGTCAATAAATAAAACAAGAAGACGAACTCACCTTCGATCAACAAAGTCGTGACGTCTCGAAGGACTTGAATTAATTCGTCATCCAGAGTCAAACTTTCCAGTTGCTCTATCAACATCTTTTCACAGAAGAGAACTTTCTCCTACAGTAATTAATTGTTTGAGCTTTGTGGCGGATGGTGCCTGATTTGTTGAGAAGTCATTACATACCTGGGCGCGAGCATTGCTTGGCATACATCTCTGTTCCCCAACTCCTAATAGACAAACCTCAAACGCTTCTTTGCGAAGCAGTTTTTGACTCTCTTCGTCTATTAAACAAATGTACAAAATAAACCAATGTACAAACATGAGAATTTTTAAAACAAACGTTGCTAAAAACTTAAGTAATATATCTTATGAAGCATAAAGGTTCAGTAACGCGATTGTGGATATTCTACCGAACGGTCGTGTTTCAATGTCCGCTACGATGGTTCACAATAGGAAAGAAACAAACACACCCCATGTTTAAAAACAGCATACACAAATCTTGTATCTATTATGGTAATCATGGGATACCCTCAGAAAATTACACATACATAAACGTTAATTCCCAAGATACGAGTGTGAAGTGAAAAATGTGAAGGGTTTTGAAACTCGGCTTACCTCCGTTGGTAGCAGCCGTCGTTAAAGTGTCGAATAAAATGTGAATGGGGTTAAGAGGGTGGCCCACTAAACCATAGCCGTTGTTGCGTTTCACTGGTACAGCTGCGTCTGCAATTTAAACAAGATTTACGTATAAGCTATTTTGAAGGAGTGTTGCATTGGCAAATTATTTTTTACGACACTACACTTTTTTTATTGCATTATTGACAGACGTTTTTGTGGCGTTTACGGATGTAGCCTATTGGATAATCATCCCTATCCCATATGGTAAAAACAAGCCCGCCTTTATTACAAGAAGCGATTGACAACAATATACATTGAATGTTAAAATGCAGTAGCTAATACATTGTGGTATTGCTTACTTGTTTCTGGAAGTTTCTAAGTTTTATTCTGGTCTACTGGATAGACGTTACATTCGATAAGTAATTTGTACATTGCTCCGTGTATATCATTACAGTCAAAGAAGGTACAATATTGTTTGTAGTCCATTTACCGTTAAGTTAAACCAGTAAATTGAAGTCAAACTCACCCTTCTGATTTTGGTGACTGTTTTGGTACAGCTTGAAACCGCTGATCGCATTTTCACGTATGGTTCTCGCCACTGCGCGAGCCAAACGCACGCTTTCGTTGGCATATCCATGGGACCGTAAAGCTTCAACTCGCGCACAAGCAATAGGAGTGCTCTCTGTTAAAAGAAGTTTATTGTCAGGAATTAACTATGTTCTAAAAAATAACCAGGCTTTGATTCCTTTTCCAGTAATTCCAACTTACCATGCCAAAGGGGTTTTCCGTCAGAGCTGAAATTGGCAAACCCGCCTTGAAATCTCTCTCTTTTGATATTTTTCTCTTCCGTTTCCAACCTCCCACTTTTCCGTCTTTTTGGACTGAGAATAAGTTTTAGATGAGCGTCATCCCACCGAAGAGAACCAGCGTCTAAGGCTCTTGATAGAACAGTTCGACCTGTCGATAAGATTTCATTGTAACAGTATCCTAAAATATTCGATTTATTTCAATAAAATAAGGACTAGAACGAAAACGACAAATTTTACCTCTAAAATAGTTAAAACACTTAATGGATAATTGCAACTCGTGGAAACATGTCCTACCTCTCGAGGTATTTGTTGTGATTGTTTCAGAAAAGGAATCTTCAGGCGGGCATTGTGGATCCTTACTCCAGGATTTCAGAAGCTCCAGAACTTTGGTTTTGCTGTCGCGGTCGTTTCGTGGATTCAGAACAACACATATCCACAACAAACCTATAAGCCATCGAGCAATTATTAACATAGGATTTTAGGCAAAAACGCCTGACACAGGATTTTAATACGCAAAATTCACGGTGTATAACGTTCTGGAAGCTCCATTGTAGAAACGGGTCGTCCGAACATTACCGATTGTACAAAAATTACTCAGTAATTCTAATACGCATAATTTACGGTCTACAACTTGAAAAAATTAGTAGAAACGGGTCGTCCAAACATTACCGATTGTACAAAAATTACTCGGTAATTCTAATACGCACAATTTACGGTTTATAACTTAAAAAACAGTAGAAACAGGTCGTCTAAACATTCCCGTGCTTTCAACATATTTTCCCTGAAAACAGTTACCTATTTGATCCCATAGTTTTCCGCAAACGTCGTTATGTTGCATTGAATTGGAGTTAGGTCCTTGACGAAGTATCTCCTCGGTCAAAAGGGTTAGCAGTCGGGCACCATTGCAGTCACGCACCTTCATCATTTCACGAATCTGTCAAGTATTTGTGCGGGTAAGAAGGAGGCTACAGATCTGGTAAGTAGCTTTGTGTGAAACTGAGGGCGGGCTTCCGAGTTATCTCACAATGCTGCCAGTACAGTTTGCGTTGTGCTAATATCCTTGGCCGAATCTATAGGTAGTACAGCGAAAAGCATACTGCCCGGGTATGGGCAACTGCAAACACGATACAACGTTGAGATAAACATCGTGAATGAAGTGATATTCGCAGAGCAAACACTTGTCGTTAGCTCAATGGGGCAGTTGTTTACTTTACACGAATGAAAACGCTGGCTTGGCAAAGGAAATTCCTCAAAGAAACGAAAACAACCTTCGCAGCATCGAACGGCAAGGGGACAAGGAAACCAAGTCAAGGGCAAAAAGCAATCGAAAGTGAATCATCCCCTAAGCGACTTCACGGTAAAACAGTAACGCGACACGGCAACCATAAGTGTTATGCAGGTCACGCCTGTTTCCGTGACGGGAACGAAGCAAATCGGCATGGTATTCACACAGGAATCCGTGCCATTTTATCCATCACCGCCCATTGGTTAGCAGTACGTGACCATTATGGCAAAACGTCCAGCAACACGCTTACAATTTTCCACAAAACAAACTTTGCCCACCTTCGAAATCAAATTAAAAAGCTGATTAGCAGATGCTTGCTTTGCCGAATCCAGTATGAGTTGACGTATGTGATCAATCACGTGACGGTCGTCAAGATTCCAGCGATTTTCGTCTTGAAAGCCTAAAATGAATTTAGATTTAAATTAATTTTCCAATAATGGCAATCAGCTTACCAGACAGCCTAGTCCAAATTCCGAACCAGCTGAAAAGCTGTTGAGCAATAACATATCCAGCTGCGCACCCAGTGGATTATGACGCTAGCATGGCTATCTAACAATAGATGATTCACCTGCTCCCGCTGTTGGGTCGGGCGCTCCGTGAACTGCATTGATGGAGGAGTTGGCGTCGGAGAAGCAATCCGCGATCTCCTGTGCCGTTGGGAGAACATTGGCGTGGCGGGATAGCAGGTACTGAGTCAGCTTCTGGAGCTGGTCTCTCGTCAGTTTCTGTAGTGTGTCCGATATTGGCGCCCTCAGCTTAACCTGTATACAAATCCAATTCAACTTTGGTCGGACGACCATTTTACAAGAAATGGGATCCAGTAAGCCCATTCACAGCATAGAAAACGTCCAATAGGACAGAAACCAGTGCCGCTGATTTCGATCCTGGCCCTCTGAACTATCAGATAATCGCTTGATGGATTATCTAGCCAATGTGTACGAAACGTGCTAAACGCCCCTTGTAGTCCTTGGTTCGATGCCAGGCCTGGTAAAAATCACAGTTTTTCCAAAAACCCACACAGAAAAAAACAGCGGAACTGATGAGTCACGAAATCCCAAACCAGACCCGGAACTTATTCATTGGCAAAATTTATGTCGTAACTTTAATGGAATTTGCATTACCTTTCGGGGGTTACGGATCCTGTAGATGAGTAACGCCACGACATGACGACAGAAAAATATTCCGTCCCCGAACTGGCAGTTACAGGTCGAAGATGCAACCTTGCACCGGTCGAACGTTACCGCCACATTGAAGTTGCACGGAGAGTTGTTCTTCAAACTAAAATAAAACAACTTTATGTTAGAATCGATTGTTTTTTAAATTGGTGATGTTTATTACTTGACAGGTCGAAAATTGATTATAAAAAATAAATAAGTAAAATAAAAGTACCTCGGAAATTGATAGGGATAAACGGAGCCTTCGCCGGATTTATCGTGAACTATTCCGCTCAAGTGAAATCCTGTTGAAAGAAGAATTAAAACTTAATGAGTGGGTTTCAAATTTGGTGATATGAGTTGAGCGTGAATCGCTTCGAATAAAACTAAGTTGGGAGACAGAAGCCAAAAGGTTAGGCGCCGTTCAGCTTTGTGTGGGTCTGTTGCATTGAAACACGCTGATCTCTCAGCTTTTCAGGGTTTCAAGAAAGTGAAAGAGTGAGATAGCAATTACAAAACTCCGGTCAATTTGGCGTAGGGGACAAAGGAAAATTGAGAAGCTGTTTTGGAATTTGTGGCCGCTTTGAGGGAAAGGTTATCCCCATTACGTCATTTCGAGACAGGGTGATACTTTCACCCAGTTTTGTTTTCTTTGGGAATCGCTCGAGGCACGTTAAGGTTTAACCTCGTGCACCTTAACGAGCCACACAGACTCGTTCCTCTTCAAGAGTAAAAATCCGAACAGTCTCGTTAAAATTTTAATTGGGCACGGAGCTAACATTTATTCCGATTAACGAGTTCGACTTGAAATAATCAATTCTTTCCGCCCGAAGGAGACAGTGTTGTCCAAAGCACGCCTCGCCACCCTAATCTGTAAAACTCTCTCCATTTGCACTAAGTTTAGCATTGTCGTGTAACGGAGCATGAACCTAAATGAAACGAAGCGGCACACGGGCTCGCTTCCATTACATACAGCTCTCTTGTTTCTTTAACCAGTGTTTCCGAAGAACGCACACACAAAGACGGAAAACGAGAAATAAATTTCACCGGGCAACACTCCATTTGGGGGGCAAATTACTCTCACATACCGGATTTGTCAACACGCGTGAACTAACCTCAAAACCAGAACTAATCGCAAAATGAAATTTTCTGCTATCCCACTTTCACAATCGCCCCAAAAAATGTTTAAAATGCCGAAATTACGTACGGAAAAAATAGCCTAACACAACAATAAGGTGGTTTAAATTTAGACTCAATAAGAAGAGGTCAAACAATTAAACGAAATGTCGCGCAGGTTATGTCCATTTGATTTGCATCAGTATTGACGTGCAGCGATAGAATTTGATAAAATACCAACCAGCTGCATATGAGCAAAACAATAGAGAATTTGACAAATGATTACGTTGGCTTGTTCTGCATAGCTTCAATAGCTATTTACAACACACTCCGGATAAACCACAAATCGATCAAAATGGCATGGTTTTGTTTCTATACAATTGTTTCAGAGAAAACGGTTTGGATGGTGTCAGAAAAGTTTTTGTTTCGTAATAACTAGAAACGGCGTTGCGGGGGGAAATACTGTGTCTATGGAATCTTTAAAACTGTTTTTGTGCCAACGTCCGTGCCATGTCGATGATTGTTGGCCTTTCATCCGTGGTGATCCTGTACACAACGATCTAAAGCGGTCGGTTGGGTTTACATTCGGCGCAATGGCGTCGCGCAACGGTTGACTGCTGCACTTTGGAGGTCCGCAATGATCGCTTTTGATTAAACGGCTCTCGCGTCGCGGAATGTCTGTTTATGTTCGTATCTCGAGCGCAGCGCAAAGCTTCGAATTTCCAAGAGCGGACAGGAAGTCGGGGCTCTGTTTGGTTTGACGACCCGGGAACAAATCGCAGGAGCAAATTGCGAGCAGCTGACTCACGACCGACGGGGCAGAACTGCGCGTTTCTCCGCCAATATTTGTCTGTTTGCGCGGCCGTCATTGAGCGCCGTTAATGCGAGCAGAAACGAGCAGGAATGGAGGGTCAGGGTGGCTTTGTTGGAGACACTTGAGTGCTGACGAATCGGGCTTTACGTAGCTAATGATAATAATCGGCCAGGGAGCCTGGATACGGCTGTTGAGGCTGATAAAGACGCCGCTTGAAATGATATAGACCATCCGTCGGCGCCGACCCCTTTTACCTATTTGTACAGCAGATGCTAGAAATCATAGTTCTCAAACAATGTAATACGGTTCAAAATAGCTGGTGTCTGAATACAATAACAGTAACGCACTTTTTCCGGAGACATGTGTGGCACAAATAACCCTTCACAGGGTATATTTAATACCGTGTATGGCAACACAGTAGTTATACTGAAACTCAATTTTTTATTTTGAAATTTTCTCTCATCAAAGATGTACAACTCTTAATTGATCGTTTACGTCATAAAAGGAGGGTTTTGAAGGCTACGCTTATGCACCGTTCTATACATACACAAAAGTCACTACAAACAACAATCGCAGGTGGTGTAAGTTATTCTTTTGCTAAGTGGGTGATCACCTTATTAAACACATGGAAGAAATAATATGGCCAGCGTGTAAAATCATTCGTTCTTAACGGCGTTTTTGTACAGATCCGAGATCGGTGTACCAACTGACGACACTTGGGTCGCAGCAACGGGCGAAGATTTCCAGCCACCGAGAGTAACTTAATACAACTGCTTCCCTTAAGTGCTTCGGGTTTCGAGCATACGCTGATGAAAGCTGGCGCGGCCTGAAAGCCGGCTGAGAAGAGTAATTGAATCGACTCGAAGCTCGATAAAGCGGTGATACGTACAGAGAGACACGGAGTCCTTGTCTCGACATGGGAAAGTGGTATAGAAACTGCGCTACTTCGGAAAGGAAAACAAAGCGTTAACAAACATGGAGCCAGTAATCTTGGGCCTGATTTCATGAATTTTAACTAGGCTAATGAGAAATTGCCTAACAGCAGTGGGTTTCCAGCACTCGGACAATGAATGAAGTTAAAAATATGAAAGGAAAACTGCAGGCGTGGATAGAAACTTGCAAACAATGGACTGGCACTATTGTGCAATCCCATGCATAGTTTCCATCCAGCTGCAGCGTTGCCAGTTCTAAGCGAACTATTATCAATTAACAAGCCATGCTTGAAGGATTGATCTATTTCTCCTCGTGGACTAGATACGGATAACTTGGGTGTAACTAAGCCCCCGTTGTGTGCTTTGCTGATCAACCAATTTAACTGCAGTTACAGTGAATTGCCTTGAAAGCACCTTTCAATTTAACGTTTTTTTGTCTTTTTGGTCTTCTATTGGAAAGGGTGTACAATCGAAAAGTATTGTTTCCACAGTAACCCGAGCACCCCTAACAAAACAAGGGTATCTCCCATCGCGCAATTTAACACGAAAATCCAGCGGCCTGTATTGTCCAACAGAAGTCGAATCGGCTTAATGAAAACCGGTAACTGATCAATTACTTTCCTTCCCAAATGGGATGCATGTGTTCACGGTTTAGCGCTTGTAAAAGAAACTCCACATAAACCAGCAGATGCTTCACATCCAATTAAGAGTAAATGATATTTGTTGCCCGCGGGAAGGTATTATCAAATTAAAATTAGCTGTAATAATGCGGTAATGTCAACCAGGCTTTACAAGATTAGTTGCGAAGGGCCGAACATACGGTCGACGTTAAAGTACACACTGAACAAGGCGGTTGTAACCCTAGGGGCTCGTGCCGCTCTTATATTTCGTAGCTAGTTGAAAACTCGTGCTTCTGGCGCGCACATGAATAATAAATACGCGTGCAAGTCGGCTACAGCATGGTTACAACAGCAGGTGTTGTTTCGCATGACGGTACAGTGTAACGGTGGTCAGTAACAGCTGGTATGTCGCAGTTTAATAGTCCCGCGGATATCTGGGCCGTGTGGTGCTATCATGTGTTTCGTGTAACGGACTATCCCGATAACAGTGTCGGTGTTTTCTTACAATTTCCCTTTCCCATTTCCTAAAACCATCGCCCGAGAATGCGGCACCACTGGTCTCCGTACATCATTGGGCGAAAGCGGATACCGGTTTTACGCATCTGCGATCATACATATCGAGTAACCACTACCTAATTCCTTGTACTTTGCGACGCAAAAGCATTTTTAAAGAAATCAGAGGACGTAAGAACGTAAATTAAAGGACTTACCGATCTGCACTGGTTGCCTGATTGCTCCACTTTCAGCGAGTGTTACCCCCTTCCGAAACGTAACATCCTGGCCATCCTGTGAAGTCAAGTCAGGTCGGTGTTTTGAATCTCGTGCTGGGGACGGTCTGCTTTCAGATTGCGTTGTACCAGCTGGCTGGCCTGCCCTTGAATCTGTACACTGTTTGGTGGGCACCAGTTCATTTGTTGCGTAAGCAAGAGCGGTGTAGCGTCTGATGTCAGCTTCACACCTCGGAAACGACCAAGTGATTAACTTCAGGACGACTGGTTCCGGGACCCGGTTGTAGCGCTCTTCAACTAGTTGATATGGAATATTGGCAGCGGCAACTTTGGCTGCAATTTCAGTCAATGGGGGTGGGCAACAGCGCTGCTGAGCCGACGAACAGACGTGTTGAGAGCGATTACTCTCATGCCCACAGTGCGTTCTTTTCCCATGAGTTCTGGAGTGTTTCTCTGGACAACTGTATTCTTGAGTGTCGGTGTCATATGGCCAAGACCTCTTCATAATTTAACGCTAAGCCCACCGAAACTTATAGTCTTCACCCGATCCTGACGAATATATAGGTTAATTTATTCTTTGTTTGTAAACTAAACACGCATCAATTCACTCTACACTTCAGTCTCAATTGATATTTATTCTTTATGTTGCAACAAGTTTTTCAGTCACATTCAAAACATAAGCTTATATGCGATCAAAAGATGTATTGTTTAGTCAAAACCATTTGTTATTCATTTTACAACTACCATAAGACTTGGTTCCTCATATATCTAATTTGGTATTCTGCCGTAGCGTTATAGTATACACGGCGCACTCAACCGATGCTTCTGTTGAAAATAACTGCCTCGCACATAAGTGTTAGCCTCGACTGAGTCTTTATGCACAGCCAAAATGAATAGCTTGGTGTACCTTTCAGCTGTCTGAGCACACACTAGTACTTAGACCAGTGCCTGCCTACGATATCAAGTGTTGAAACGCACTGGCCAGGAAAAAGCCATGTCGTCCAATTTTCTGGAGTGGCGAGAGAGAGACTGACAAAACGACGATGATAAAAAAACGCTACAGACAATCTTTACCAAAGCCCACTGCTGGGCGCCGGTCGTTCTAGCAGCGGGACGCTTTTGGTTAATCAAGATTATTTCGCGCTGACGGGGCGGGCTGTTTCGAGCACAAAAGAAAGGAAACTCAATTAATATTGCATTTCAGTCATTACCGTCTGCTGTGACCCGCCACGCGACCTCAAGGCAGATAAGAGAGACCTCCGCGCAAAGTTACCACTGCGCTCGCCACGGCTCATTCGATCCAACTCCATTGTGCTAGTTGGAATCCGGAATCGCCCGAGGCAAATCAAACTGTTCGTGATTGGGGCCAGGCCGTAAGCGCTCACACTCACAAGGCGAAATGGGCAGGAAATTGACATTATTCTAGAATGCTTTGTTCAATGACGTAGCGGCAAATAGCGTCATAAATAGAGCGTTGTTTGGCGTGTTAAGAGAAACGCGCCACGCTAACACGCCTCGATTGTCAAAAAGAGCTTTATCAAGCTTGAATTGCTAATTAGACCTGTCCGATTCAGAGTAAATGTGAATAGTGCATTAAGAAATTCCAGCTAAACGCGCGTGCCCTCGAATTGACTTATGTTCATTAATTTTTACGTAACAGGAAATGTCGAAATACAATGGAAAGCGAAATTTATATAGGACGATGATTAAAGAAATACCATGACCAGCTGTCGATGTGTATACGTGATTCTGAATTCAAACACTAATATCTTACATTCCAGACATTTTTTAAACTCACGGTTATCGGAAAACAAACCGAGAAACGACTTTTTCTGGCCAGTTCGCTATTACCACATGGTACACTGGTTCCACCAAGCGGATCATACATATATAATTAGCTACCACTAACGTGGGTTGCTGAGTCGGTCCTTGGTGATTCTTGTGTGTCTCAATGGTGAGTGTGACCGATTTATATACAGCATGCCAGTTTAAAACTGTATGAAGAACGTCTCTGGTTTAAAACCGTGCACCATTAAAAAGGCTTTGCTATTTTTCTGCGAAGGCTAATAAACCAAATTTCATAAAAATAAAGTCTAAAATGTAAATTAATACTTTTTCTGTTTAAGTATTGAAACGATATATAATTTGGTTTATTTTTATATTTTGTTTTCTCAGTTATAACATATCTTCATAAAATTATGTTCAACAGTAATATTTTAGGGTTGTGTGGTTATACTTATATTGCTGCGTATAATGCAAGATCAATAGTAGTATATAAAAGGTCGCATTAGTTTTTTGGGTATTTAAATCACTTATTCTAAGTTAAATATAAATATACTAAAAAAGTGTCATATCAATCTTCGGTAAACGGTGGGCTGGTCCGTTACTGGTTCAAAACTGGTCACTTGCTACAGTTAGCGAAGTACGGTAATTCTCCCTATCCTAATGGATTAATGCGTCCTACTAAAGTTGAAGGAACGCCCCAATCATATACAACATACTCCAATAGCTCGGGTAAACAGAATGTAGCTCCCGACAGGCATAAGGTTATCTGACAATTACCATTGTGAGAACTACATTACCTATTTTCTACTAAATCTGACGATTACCCATGTGATAATGCCTATTGCATTTTCCCAGTCACGGGGATAAACATGAATATCATACCATTACAAATTTATTTAAATAACTGAAAGAACTGTTGCAACGGGAAGAACCAAACACTAAATGCAGGTTTTTGAAATTTGATCTCCAACAAAAAGTTTTTCGTCATTTATACCGTTTTACATAAATAAAAACACATAAAGCTTTTATTTTTGTATTTCGATTGGAATTTTGCGTGTGGTTTATAATGATATTCTACCCGCCCGCTATGTTTTCAATATTAAACCAACACACATTGCGACTAAATAGCAATTTTCACAAAGAAAACCCTCGAGAAGCTAAATCAACGTGGACTGTTTGCCTTCTTATACGGGACGCCGCCTTCCGACAATGACATTCATTCCTGAGGCTTTGATGAATAAACATTATTTCATTATTATAATTGAACTATTATATGACCAAAGCGATCAAATTCGTAACCATCATTATCAATCCTGGACTTTTTAAATTTAAAGATATATTGTTACAGAGATGGAATAAACATGCTGTTGAAGTCTCTAGTGTATTCGGTAGAGTTATGATACGCATATTACTCTAGGTTACCATAGCGTGGTGCTATCACGTTTCACGGGCCCGAATCGCAAACGCAAACACAACAAACTCTACACGGACCACTCCATACTATAAGTCCACTCGCTACGTACTGTGTGGATGGATTTACAGGCTTCATAGTCTAAGACCCTGCCGACCGAGTCGATACTACAGTCCTGGTGTTGCGTGCCACCGTGGCCTATAATCAAAGAGACAAGTACCTCGGCAAGGGAGTCATCAACATCGGGTTTTAACATCAAGTGGGTACCACAGCGCACTGGTGGTTTAGATTGAAGAGGGCGGGCAGTTGTTACCAGGAAATTAAGGTGAATCAAGAACGAAAGCTCGGTTTTTGCGGCTGCTGAATGATAGGAGTATAAATATAACAGCGCAGGGAGTGAGAAGCTTTTAGATACAGATTATGTCAAGTTGTTTGGTTACAAATATGCATTTTTAGATTAGCGGTATATCTAACACTTGGTACTTCATTTAGGACCGCGGGACTAATAATAAATGGTTTGTGTGAGCATTATGGTGGCAGGTCAGATATAAAATGACTCCGGACACAAAGATGGCCTCTAACAACAACGTCAGATCAGGAACATCCAGGAGGCACAAAAGTGGTTCGCGTCACCGAGGAAAAACAGCAAAATCAAAGTGAGTGTTGTAACTCGAAAATCAACTCTCACAAGTTGTTTGACTTATGTAGTTAGTTACGGTTCATATAGGTGGCATTTGCGCTTAAATAAATGTTAAGAGTTATATTTTCCGACCGACCGTAGTAATTGTATTGTAATGATTGACTTTCATCATCATTGTGTGCTTTAAACTGACATGTAGGACAGAGCGAATTGATTTTCGTCATTTAAGCAGATGTACTGCCTTTCTTACTGCAGTATAGCTATAGTGATATGGCGTAAACACCCCTACCCCAAAAACCATAAATCTTTTAGATCAGGCAACTCTTGAAGTTTCGCATGGCTGGAGTTGTGTGTAATAATGGCTGAGAGGTCACCAGTGCCATGTCATATTAACTCTCGGCCGACCTTTTAATATCCTTGTAGAACAAGTATTTCTCTTGTTCGTCAACGACAAGAGAAACATTATCCCCAATGGTTTTCTTGAAAGGGGTTTTCAATGCGCCGCCTTTCGCTTCGCTTATAAAAGAATATCAAGTATTGGGAATTCCTTTTTATTATATCGAAGGGCAATTTAAATGACTCTTAAACTCAATTAAAAATGTGTTATAGTAAATTCATAGAAACACTATATGAACACTCAGGCTTGACAATGTCATGTCATGGCGAGCTCTTTACGAATAAAAAATAGTTCTAACATCTTTGTATTTTAATACTGTATATATATTTTTTTGTTTGACAGAAAAAAAAGGTCATGGGCACTTTTCTCTCCATGGGAAGGCGATGATATCTCCGATGACGAGAAGGGTAAAATTATAGAAACTTCTTTGATTTCCTCTATCTCTTATGCTTACAAACCTATTGTATTGCAGATTTTTTGCATTTTTGCAAATCCAGGGGTTTGGTGCGTGCATCGACCGCGCCTTCCTTTCAGAAGCAAAGCTCCTGTCCAAACCTGGACGTACGTCAAGACAGTAGGCCGCTGAGACGCTCAACAGCAACATCTAGCGTCGCTTGTGCGAGGCAGCCAAGAGTCGAAGTCAGCAGCATGTCGGATATGGCAAAGATGGTAAACGAAGAAAACAAGTACATAGCGATGCTCTGCTCTAGTTTGACTGACAAAATGAAATTTATAAAAGACAGTGAGAACTGCCCTCCTACACCCCCGACACCCGCAGCTGATACCCGGAAAATGGAGTTACCCCATAATCCCCAACCGTCCAAAATTTCACAAGCACCTCTATCTACCCATCAAGCCGAACTTGTAAAACCTGCATTTAATGAAGCAAATAAACCGAAAGAATCTGATTCATCTTCTTCAACTTCGTCTGCTAGAACTGGAAAGTTCCCAAAAATTTCGATGAGAAATGAGCGTGAGCCCGCTTCGTGTACCAGCCCGGTTAGCAGCACATCAACACAAAAACTCGTTTCCATCTCCACTAATGACGTAAAACGTAGCGCTGTCCGACGCGTGACCCGCGAATGGACAGCAGAAGTTGAAAACGAGATAATGCGGTTATACGAAAACGGTGCACCCGGTACTGGCTTGGTTGACGTCAAACCACAACCAAGACCAATATCCAACGTCAGAGAACAGGTGGAATCAAAGTTGTCAAATGCGGACCACACTCCAAGTTATGTGCTAGCTCTTGCCAACCTATTTCGGCGTAGAATGCAAGTAAGTAAAAATTTCTGGTATTCTGGTAATTGGAGTAATTCTGTTACACATGCTGTATCGTAATCCGAGTCTAATTTTTTTAATTCCCAGTTGCCGCCCCCAAATTCCCATAGGCCTAACGTGTTGTAATTTGCCCTGTTCAAAATAAGTCCCTTGGTAAATAAACCCAGGGAATCAAAAATTATTTCAGATTCCAAGATTTTCAAATACAAATAATGAAACAATTGTAAAAAATAATCTGGTGAAAAAAATTAGTAAATTTTATCAATTCAATAATTCTAGGACAAGTTTCGAACTAGGGGTGGGTCGTATAAGTTTTGAATCCATGGTATAGATTCGTTATTATACCTTTCTTATAAGAAAGTATGCATATAAAATTAAAAATCTAAAATAAAATAAAAATAAAAAAAACTATTATAAATCTTTCTCGTTTCAGATTCGCAAAGAGTTTAAGCAAGTTGCCGGTGAAATGATTGATTCCTCAGTTCGAGGTTCTTCAGTGCCATATCTCGCCAATAACTCGTTCCCCCCTCAATCGCCGAAAAGCGGTCATCCGAAATCTGTGCAAATCTTTAGCAGTAAGTTAAATTGTTAACCCGACGATGGAAACGAGGGGATCTGACGATTTTTAGTAAAATAAGGTCCCTTGCGTTTCCTATATTAACCAAGATATGAAATTTACAAATTATTGACTTATATCATGCAAGAGCAAGCCATTTAATTACCTATACACATTATTATTTGTTTATCCCTATAGGTGACGCGCCTCAGCCAGTTGCATTCCGCTACCACCACGTGACTTCTGAATCAACCCCAACTCTAGATTCTTCAGCAGGCTGTTCGCCGCCGTCTATACCCAAGTTTCCCTCGGTTGCCTTTTGTTCGATCTCATCCCCACTTGTATCTGCTATCGCGGAAAATGCACACTCTTCATCACAAGAAATCAAAGACGAGCCACGCCATGAAATGACTTCACACGATACAAATGCACGGAATGAATTGAATTCTGGAAAGATAGCACTGAAACCATCTGTGGTTAATCACGTCACGTCGTCCGATGAAAACCGACAGGCACAGACCAACACGTTAACCAATCTTTTGACTGTGTTTCCCAAACCGCCTCAGTTTAAGTTTTCCGGAATCCAGACTCTTCCAGGGTCTAACGATGCTGCTAAAGAGAGGAACAAATTAAAAACTGAAAACGGGGTCGTCAAGGCGAAGGGAAAGCCTGGTAAAATGTCGCCCAGAGATGTTGTAATTCTATCTATGCAAGCAAACCTTAAACGGGACTATCAGAAAACGTTGAAGACAGTCGAACAATTGCAAAGCCTAAGCAAAGAGGCGGTTATCACTCGTCAAACAGCGCCGAATGGAAAAAGAACCAGCCAATCTGCGAGCGCGCCACATGTTCGAATAGGATCTACAGTAGGATCCCATACCATGCACAAACACTTCAGCAACTCATTGAAATCATTTGAAGCATCTCCTCCGCAAAGAGAACATGATATATTTATACCCCAAAACAAGCACTTGACAGATGACGTTGATTTTGCTATCGTACCGATGACGAAGGTTAGATGGTCAGGTTCGCTTGGTACACTGTACGCCAAACCGAAACAACCGGACAAAGGCAACACTGTTAGGGGAATACACCAATCGGAAGTCGGCGATTTACTTTCAAGCTCTGGTAGCAAGCATGATAGCAGTGATAGACTTGAAACTTCTAATTTAATGACAATTTCCCCGATCGAAAAGCACAAAGGGGCTGTTGTAAGCTAGCACGGTTAAACGCATTGATAGTCTTTTTCTATCAATCAGAATATCTGAAATTACCTTTCGCTAAAATTGATGTAATACGAAATCTCATTTTATTTCCACCATTTTCCCTGCTAAAACGCGGCCTACTTGGACCTACCCAAAACAAACCATACGCAATATCCGTGTTTTTGACAATAATATGTATTTAGTCTTACTTATATAATAAAACATACTTCTGCGATTATTGGTCTAAATAAATTGAGCTTTACTCTAAAAATACTAAATAATTTGAAGTATACTCAAAAAAGCTTTATTTGGCAGGAAGTCGAAGAATGAAGTATACAAATCTATTTTTTGTAATACTATTTTTATGGATAAGAGTATCAGCTGTCAATCAAACGAACTGACACTGTTGCCGCGAATTTAAATTGTTGCAGTTTGTTTTTGTTGTTTTGCGTGGAAATGTCATACTTGCGACCAAGACCGAATTTGAATCAGCGGCCCACGCAACAAGTTCCGCGTCCTGGCACCCGAAGCGGCCTAACAACTTCGCAACACTTAATGAGAACAAATGTGACCAATGAACCGATCTCGAATTTGAAGCAAGGTTTGTTTTTTTAGAAATGAAGGTTCGGAATACCTGTCGTTTAAAAAGGCAGGCAACAACTTATTTGTATTTGAAACCTTTCTATATAGCAAACTAGAATATAAAATGATTCACAGTATGCAATAGAAATGACCCAGTCCTACAGGCAATACTTTTTAAAACATGCGTCTAGAGACAGAACGGTAGTCTGATTTTTCTCTGCTGGATGGCGCTATTTATCAGCTGTACTAAAGCGGGGAGGAGGAAAACTACTCACTAAAAATACAGACACTAATTTTAACCCATTCCTAAACACTAAACTTAACCGCAAGACTAACACTAACTCTAGCCCCATGTTTATTACACCATTTACGCATTTTAAGTAAATAGTGTTTACAATCAAAAAACTGCAAAGAGATCGATTACTTTAACCAATGCTTGGACAAATTCCAAAAATGCTCAGACAAGCTGAATGCGGCGTTATGATGAGTTTGTTTATAACTAAAAAACAAAAGAGTTTAAAAAGCCGAAAAAAACCTCCCCGTCGGGGAATCGAACCACAGTCTCCCGCGTTACAGTAGGCGACACTTACCACTATACTAACAAGGAATACGATTATGAAGTGCGAAAACTAGTATAAGAATCAGTCGCGGGTGCCTCTAAATAATACAGGACCGCTTGGATCACTTAGATTGCTATGGAAAGTAATTCTAACCCTGTCCCAAACACTAATCTCAACCCCAGAACTAACTTTAACCCCAACCCTAACATTAATATCAAAAATAGTCACTCCCCAGATAATTCCAAAAAAATAAATAGCGCCACCAAGCCAGAGGAAGAGAAAAATCACACTACCGTTCGGTCCCTAGTCGCATCTCTTTTTAAACAGAAGCCAGTCTGTAAATTATGACAGATCTTAATGGGATCTCACAGGTACTCGACCTGCATGAGCCCCAGTATGGGAAGTACGGCAGCTGAGTTTTTTTTCCCTGCGTCTTTGCACACTTGAGTAATTTCACACATGCTCGTGAGCTGGCAGTATAAACATTGTATAATTTCCAACAAACCTGTAAACCTACCTCTGGACCTCGGGTAATTTACTGTCAGTACGTTTTTTGTTACGTAGATAGATATGTTAGCTGATGGACACGATAGATTTAGGATAAAATAATTTGTTTGTTTAAGATTTTTACAAAATAGTAATAAAAAGGAGATTTTGTGCACACTTGAAGTGTGCACTCTTGGATGTTTGCACACTGCACACTTAAATATTAGATGTGTGCACACTCGAGATCTTGGCAAAAATTGACGTACTTTCCATACGGGAATGAGCCCACAATCTCGAAATGGAGATTAAGAATAGATTTTGATAGATGTAATTGATATGCTGTCTAGCCTATATTAACAGTAGATTTATTATCTATCTATAGATTTCAACTGATGTACTCTTTGCTCTTCAACATAATAGGTCATTAAATATATACTATTTAGGTTCAGATCGAGCTGTTTGTAAGCAGTTAACTTATGCCAGAAAATAAATAAGCCTGTCAACAGTTGGTGTTTTATCGATTGATGTAAAATCAATTAGAAGATTCTTCTTATTTAATTTTATTTTGGTTGATGGTTATTTAATTCCGTGGGAGATACTAAACATGATTATATTTTTATTTCCTACTGCTTAAATGTGAAAAAAATAAGTGAACTAGCACTACGTATTGTTTTGATTGTAAAGGCAAGGGGGTAGTGGGAAGTTCTAATCATCCTTTCTCTAAACATTTTAAGGATAATGAATAAGATACCCTCTATCTCAATGAATGGGTAA
>CH002567.1:2046125-2083540 GCA_000149265.1 Ciona savignyi | reverse complement strand
ATTTTACGAATTGTATTATTCACCAAAATAAAATCATAACATCTATTTATCAGACCCACCCACGGGCCAGTGTATGATTCTTCCAGTGATGAATCTCTTTCTGCATCATTTTTTCTTAAAAAATCACCAAATGATGATCAAAATGTGAACCGAAAAGGAAAGGGCTGACCATTGAAGAACCAAAACCAACGGGTAATACTATTTTTATGTGTGTTTTTAGTTCTTAAATCCTAGGAGTAGCCCCTATGTTCATAAATTATAACCTGTAAAATTTTATTTTTAAATCTATTGTTGTGTGGGGCACTAGTTCTGTTTGGAATAATCGTACTGTTCCCTGAATCAATACGGGCCTAGCTATGATTCTTCTATGAGTGTCGCAGAGCAAAATGTTTGAATGTAGTTCCACACATAATTTAATTATAATGTAATAATTGAATGCGAATTCATAGTATATTCGGTGTTATTTATACTTAGTACAAACCTGGACAGTGGTATACATTCTAAATCTTTTTGATTGCATGGTGTGTGTGCCACAAATTTACAAACTAACCACTACTGTTGTAGTAAAAAGCCGCTAGTTGAATCCAGCCGCCCAAAAACTTCTCGTGGAATGATTGATAAACCTTCGACTTCTGGGCTACAGCAAGGCAGTGATGTGATCGCTCATTTTGCTGCACTTGAAAGTCGGATACGCGCAAGGGCGAAAGAGTCCCATGAAATGGTATATTTATATGGTTGCCACTGCAATGATGAGCATTTTTATGCCTTTCCACCTAATTTTTAGTGAAATTTTTGAAGTTGATTAAGCAAGTATTATCTCCACAGTATTGATATTGTATATATATAATGCATGAATATGCTATCTTTTTTTCAGAGTTTAACACTTTCGGACCTGGATTTAAGTACTGATTCAGAAGTTAAAAAAGATTTAAATGAAATAAGGTAACTTCAAATTGATACCTTTACCTTTTACTGTGGCAACCTCACCAAGCAAATAGAAATTGCTGTAAAAATCTAACTGTTGTATTCAATTTTCTGTTTATTGTTTTACTCATTACTCATATATTACATTATTCCGGCCTCTCCTTTTTTAAATTGTATGTTATATATTAATAGTTGGAATTGTTTCTATTTCTAATGATAAAATCTATAGTACGACCAGGTTAGTTTGGGTCGCTAGCGAGTCGTTTGGCAAGGCACTTAACGGACATTGCCTGAACCTAGTCGGATTAATGGGTTCTACTAAATTAAAGGAACGTGTCTATCATACACACAACACACTGAAATAGCTCAGTAACCCGACGGTGGGCGCGAGGTGATCTGACGATTGCCCGTGTGTTAACCCCATTGGTTTTCCCATTCACGGGGATACAAAAAATATAGCAAACAAGATATTCAACAGGTATGCATGTATATATTGTCTCATTTATTTCTTTATTGTCAGAAAACGAAGAACAACCAAATTGTCACACAAGAGCTACTCGAGTTCATCATCTGAAAGTGAAAAAATCGATTTCATTAAACGCGATATGGTAAATCAACACTCTTTTCCGTGTCATTTTCTATTATTACTATCTCTTTAATGTATTTTCTATTATTACTATCTCTTTAATGTATTTTTTATTATTACCATCTCTTTAATGTATTTTTTATTGTTACTATTTCCTTAAAATGTTCGTTTTTGCAGCCTGTCAAGTCTTTAAACTCTGCCTCAGTTGATGACACAAATGAAAGCAAAAGAAAATCAGTGGTATGTGTTATGTATTATGGTTTTCTTGCAGTGTTTTTGTAACTGATTTTAAAGCTCTTACTCTATAACCTTACAGTTGTTCGGGTGGTTTATGTGTTATTTTATTCACATCAGCCACGCAATACGACAGCAATGAAATACCGGTAGTTAAATAAGCCAGCATAACCATTGTGGTTGTTTATCATAGATAAATATATACTCCTAATATTTAATATCAAATACTAGTAAATACTAGAGAGTGTCAACCACGTGTTTAACCACCACTATTTGTAAAACACATGTTGTATGCCATATAATTATGCTACTGCTACAGGGTCCCTAACCACATTTTGTATCTTATACAATAAATATGTAGTTTTTGTTTCTGCAAGCATAAACGCATGGGTCCCTTAGTTATCAAACCAAACTTCTTCTCCAGGTGTAAGTAAAAAAAAGAACAATCGTGTTAGATTTACGAACATTTCACAACAAAAGTTTTAAATTAAAGCTTTTTCTTCAAGTGCTGTATTGAAATGAAGCTAAATTTCTAAAACAGCCCGATTTAGTTTTTGATGGCTTCGGGGAATTTGCAATGGGCTTAGTACATAAGTTTCTGTTTTTACATATGTGGGTCATGTTATCTAACAATTCTTAAAGTTTTAATCCAATTTGACAAATCCTTGTTGAAGATGTCAGTGCAATGTTGCATGCTTGTCACAATCATAAGTCAGGAACATATCTTCGTTTTAAGGGAGTTACCCTAAGTAAATGTTTTCTTTCTTTTATTTGACATAGGGTGGCTAACGATCCAGCATTCCACTAAATCTGATCAAAATTAGAGCAGCCGTTCAAACGCTATGGCCCGAAAAGCTAATTTTTTAGAAAAATAACCGTTTTGGATTTTAACGTCTCAGGGGAATTCCCCTATATTTATCACCCACATTTTTTTACTGCGTATTTAGACCATGTTGTATAACAGATGACCAAGTTTTGTTACTATTCTATTATTCCTTATGGTAGATGTCAGGGCGTTATGCCATGCCTGTCACAATCATAATTTGAGAACAAAATCTTTTTTTAGGGTATATTTTCTTAGATAATTTTTTTTATTTTTTCTAATTGTTAAATTAGTAGGTAATGCACTTACATTCCACGAAATCTAATTCAGATTGAAGCAGCCGTTCAAGCGCTATGCCCAAAAAAGCTACTTTTTTTTAGAAAAAATACCGTTTTGGTGTTAAAAGCCCCCGGGGAATTCCACTAGATTTATCCCCCAAACTTTTGGTTTCTGTTCATCTAGACCATGTTGTGTAACAAATACCAAAGTTTAATTGCGATTTCATTTTTCCTTCCGGTAGATGTCGGGGCGACATGGCGTGCTTGTCACATTCATGATTTGAAAACAAAATGTTATTTTTTAGGGTATTTCCCTAGGTAATTTTTTTATTTCTTCCAAGTGTTAAATCAGTTACTAATGCACTTACATTTTACCAAATCTGAATCAAATTGGAGCTGCCCGTTCAAGCGCTATGCCCAAAAAAGCTAGTTTTTTAGAAAAAAATATGGTTTTGGTTTTTAACGTTCCAGGGGAATTCCCCTGGTTTTATCTCTCAAAATTTTAGTTATCTGTTCATCTAGACCATGTTGTCTAACAAATGACAAAGTCTCATTGCGATTCCATTTTTTCTTCTGGTAGATGTCGGGGCGACATGCCATGCCTGTCAAGCGTTTGACGAAAAAAAGAAAAAAAAAAAAAAGAAAAAAAAAACGGACAAAAACAATATGTGTCCCAATTTTTCAAATGGGACCCATAATTACAGCATCATGCACTATCTTAAAAACTATAGAACCTAGTAGAAAATACATGACTATGATAATTTGACAATTACCTGTGTGAAAACGCAATTTGCATTTTGCCATTCACATGGAATAAAACAAGATAATTATATTTCATCTTATTTTGTATTTTAACATTATTTCAAATACTATGTTCAGAGTGGACTTACAAAGATTTGCACATCTATATATAAATAGATTATTATGTTCTTCTTAATTTTTGCTATTTCTGTATTTTTCGCTTCTGGAGGTTTTAGCATAATATGATGTATTACCATATTTGTATATCAAATTGGATCACAACATACTGCATACTTTTGTTAAAAAGCCCCCAACCTTAACGCCGTGCGAGTAAGAATTTACTCTTGCATATTCTATTTAACTGGAGTATAACGCTTTTATTATACATGGTGCACCTGAATACTAGAGTCTATAATATTCAGCATCATAATGTGAGATTGTTATAATACCAGATTTTAACAGTTATGTCTTACAAACTACAGTTGCGAGCCATGTTTACTCTTATTACTTGCAAGACGATTTATTCGCATTACTTGAGTGAGCGAGTGAATTCTTACTCGCCTGAAATTTGATTTTGGCCCTGCTATGTGATTGACGACTGAGCTTAGTTTTAAATCTTACATTGGTTCTGTTTACACTGTGTAAACTTTTTAAAAATTAACGGTTTAGTTTATATGCGACTTTGAGTTATTTGGATAATATCAATATTGCAGTTGGAACTACAACATGTTGGCAAAGAATGTATATATTCAATGCTTTATTTTTCATTGTTTAGTAATTAGTATCAACATTCAGGTTTTCTCGTCAGTCGGTTATGTTTTCAATTTTCTTTTACATTGACTATGAGCCTTTGACTGACAATTTTGGGCAAAATTATCGCAACTCATTAGATGCCGTGTCCCTTTGGTTTTGACGATTTAAAATATTTTAAAATTTAAAAACCATGTCGGCTATGAATAATGTTTTTTATCATATGCATTTTATACATGAATATGTTAAAAAACAATTTATAATCTTCCAGGGTTCTGTGGTTGACTTCAGTCAGATATATTCGGTGGAAGAACTTCTTCCAGCTGCCAAGTACAGCGATGAAGGGTGAGTATATTGTTGAACACCGTCTAGTTGCTTAGCTTAGCCAGAAAGAGCGTTTGCGGTCAGGAAGAAAGGTTGTGGACTGAAACCAGCCGCCTCCTAGTCGGTTGTGTCATTAGTCAAGACGTTTGGCGCTTGTCGTCCAAACCCAGTGCAATAATGGGTTAAACTTGGGCTAAGCCGTAAAAACGACTGTTTGTATCATATACAACACACTTTAGTACCTCACTTAAAGCTTTATAAGCCATTCATCTTTATCGCTTTAAACATATGTTTAACTTTTTATCCCAATTTACTTATAACAGAATTCACTATGGATTCAAACAACACTAGTTTTTACCCACTCAAGAGTTTAAACCAACAAAAGTTTCAACTTTTTAACCCCAAGGATTTCAATTTTTATTTAAACATCAAGGAATTTAAACCACACCACTTTTAACCCAAAAATACTAAATCCAGATAAACCAACACAACTTATTAACACACAAAACTTTCCACCCGCTGGTTTCGAAGTTGCTATGGATTAAACGCAATGGTCGATTTTTATAGGGGATTGTACAAAATGATAATTTTGGTTGCCAAGGTGATCAGCTGACTGGAATATTCTTGTAGTAACGGGACAAATCCTAAAATATTTAAATTTAAAATGTATTCACCATTCATTCCACAGATCTGACTCTGCATCCTCATTTGATGCGGGAAAGAGCTTTTCCAACATTCGATCAATTGATGATCTTGAAAAAACAGACTCCGAGGGAACTGAAACTCCGGTCAAAAATGAGACGCAGCGGAAATTATCGACCAATGTTTTTAAGCCGATAGATACGACAAAGGATGAAGGTAAGTCATTTTTATTACTTAAACACTTTTAAACATTTCTTAAACACGTTAATCGCAGTGTTTATTGGTGATTTTCTTTGATAATTGTGTTAAAATAAGGCTTATTTTGCCACTGTTTCTTTCCAATAAAAAGTACTAGAAAACACATTTTGCATTTGCCTATTGCCTTACTTAAACTCTCAGCTGAGTGTATGAATGTGATATTCACACAAACAGCATAAAAAAAGATGAAACTGAGAATGAAACCTGGTCTTATACTTACCCAACCTAACTCTGCCCCAAATGCAACCAAACATTTCCCCCTTACAATTGTCCATGCACGTATTTAGCGTTGTTACTTTAGTTTTCAAACTTGTAATTCCACACTGTTCAGTTTCAGATACGATCAGCGATGACATCATGGAGGAGTCGGATGTTGCAGAGGAGGTGGAGGAGGCGGATGACGAATACACATCCGAGTTTCATACAGATGATGAAGATGACACATTGAAAGACACGGAGAGCATCACACACGATGTCTCTTCTATTCAAGGTGTGCAGTGGAATGATGTTGCTAAAGCGACTTTTTTTCTTATTCCCCAAAGTATAAGCAACCTGTACCGTGTTGGGTTCCAATTGAAATGTCCTAAGGTGGTTCCTGGTAGTTAGGATAGGATATGTATGTTTATCCTGTGAATGAGAAAACCAAGGGGGTTAACACACAGGCAATCGTCAGATCACCTCGCGCCCATCGTCGGGTTACCGGAGCTATTGCAGTGTGTTATGATTTTTATGTTTCTTCAATTTAGTTGAACCCATTAATTCGTTGGGTTCAGGCAATGTCCGTTAAACGCCTTGCCCAAGGACTCAAGACACTTACTGGGCATTTTAGTGATTTATTAGATTTTAATATGCTGTATTCTTCCTTGTAAATACTTACTTACTTTAGACTTATGCTTTCACTTTAATAATAACAAAAATAAACAGTTACTTGCAAACTTCAATAAAAAAACCTTCTGTAAACAATCCTAAAGGTAAATTTACATTCATATATCCAGAAGAATCGTCAAAATCAGCATCAACGGTTTCAAGCAAAAGTGAAGCAACACAGTCTGTAGTCACTCCATCATACACTGAAACTTTTGAATCCGATACCTCACGCTCACAGTCGCCCCCTGTTAGTTTAAAAAGGCTTGAAACTAAAATAGAAACTGCAGTTCAGACTGAACCAGTGGACATCAGATCAACTGAAAACATTTTTAGAGGTTAGATATGATTGCTTATATGCTTAATGTAGTGATAAGTTTCATATATAATTAAATGTACATACAACAACCATTTATACAAGCATGGAGTTTGTCAGTAAATTATGCCTTAACCATTTGCAACATTTATATTAAGACATCAGTGGCATGGTATAGTTATTTAATATGTATAAAATAAACAACCACTAGTTTTGACAGTCAGTGTTGATATTGTACAGTACATTTTTTTAAATGTTGATATACGACTTTGTTGGAGTCAGGTATTCGATTTTTTTCTTTGCTGATGCAACTATGTGTAAATTCCCTGAAATAACTTCTTGGGGAAAAATAATTCATAAGTTGTATTGCTACTATTTGGGTTAAGATAACCCAATTTAATCCACTGAATTAAAGAAATCTATGGTTAAAGGCTTGCATAGAGACATGTCTCCAGAGCGTAGTGGCCATGGTGGGTGAAAAAAAACGATTCGGGTCATTAAGTTTAGCACTGCATTGCCGTGCAACACCTTTTGAATTATACATTATACGCATGCACAAGAGTGTTGTAGGTTTTAAAGATCGTCAAAATGTATGATTAACCCTTGCAGGTTTAGAATGCAGTCCAGCCTTCCCACCTACATTGCTTGTAAGCAATGAAGCACTGGCAGCGCTGACTAGTTATTCCCCTGCAACATTAGCACTGCAAGACATGATGAAGCGCCAACTAGCCCTCACCAGGTGTGCTGTTGTTTTTTGTTAAAATCTCACAAAACTTTTACACTGTAAAAATAAGCGTTTACAATGTAAAGAATCGGAAGCAACATTTTTTATTGTGTTTCGGTTTTACCTTCTGAGGACACTCTTGTGAGATTAATCTTTAGAAACAGCAATGTGTACTTTTTGTCCGACCGGTTAGTCTGACGGTTTAATGCCTCGCATTTTAACCGAAAGGTTACAGGTACGAAACTGATCGCTGCTAGTCAGTTGTGTCCTTGAGCAAGACACTTAACGGACATTGCCTGAACTCAGCGGATTAATGGGTTCTACCAAATTGAAGAAATATCTCAATTATACATACCTGACGGTAGGCGCAAGGTGATCTGACGATTGCCCGTGTGTCAAACACCTTGGTTTTCCCATTCACGGGGATAAACATGAATATCCTATCCTGAAAATCCGTAAGTAGTCTTGGTCGTCTTACAATTGTTGGATAGCGAATAATATTTTCTTAAAAAATTTGTTATTTGTACAGGGATTTTATAGAGCGTTCAGAAAGATTCCACAAATCAGCGATGTCAAGCATGAAACCCTCTTACCACTACACCACTTTGGAAGAGACAAAGAAAATAATAAATGCCCACCGTAAAAAGATGAATCTTCCTCCAAAAAACTGATAGCTGATTTGATAAAGAAACCCATGTGCAATAATTTTTTTTATATTTTTTATGGTAGCTTAAGAATATGTATACTGTTACTGTGTTTTTAAAGAGAGAAGTTCTTAGTATATGATATTCCTGTGTAAAAGTGCATAAACTATACCAAATGCTTGTGTCAGGTTATTGTATTGTATTTGTTATTTTTGCATTTCAATCCAATAAATAGTAATATATGAATTTTCAGGAAAAAACTGACTAGTTGCACCTTTTCGCTAAAGGGCAAGATATTATTAATGTTCATTATCGAGAGAAAAATGCAAAGCTGACCTGGTACCCACCATTGGGTTATTGCGGTACCTCTACTACTACAACTACTACAGGATCGGGTGTAGCGCTAGGATCGATTACTATACCTCATAATTACAAAAGCCTAGGAGAAAACTTCTCTCACTAAAATAAAGATTATGATATTAATGTTAGGGTTGGGGTTAAAGTTAGTTCTGGGGTTGAGATTAGTGTTTGGGACAGGGTTAGAATTACCTTCCATGGCAATCCAAGCGATCCTGTAGTATTTACGAGCACCCGGTTATTCTAGTGTTTTTGTGAGAAACTTTATATTGACTGCTACAATCCAACCCATTCATTTAGTAGCGATTGCCTTTTTAAAAGATACAAGCGACCAGAAATACTGCTAACTCTTGGCTAGCTAATAAACCGATGCAAGCAACCAGTGTACATATTGGCATATAACCTGCAACCTTATTGCTAATTTGTGGCTCATAAACCATTGTTCCATGCTAAAAGTTTAGCAGGAGCAGTCAAACACAAGTAAACATCAACCAGTTGCTTTTAGCAAATTTATTTCCAGTTCCCATTCACGGCTCTCGAAAACACAAAAACAAGTACTACAATTAAAATTGACAAATATTGATGTACATCACTACGCTTTCTACATAAGATCGCATTGAATTAAGCATTGTACAGGTTCTCAAGCTCAAATGGGTGTCTAATTCCAATGTGCTGTGTTGCACAGATTAAACTTGAGGCATTTTGGTTGCGTTCTCCAAATGTGTTTTTGTACAAATCCGTTTGTCCAAGTGTCAGGGAACTGGAATTTTCTGTGAAACGAAAAAAAAGTTAAAACAAGACACCTTGATTTTTCAGTGATACTACCTTATTTATCGCAGCCTTCTGGCTTCTCTCTCGGACTCGAGTAAGGTGAGAATATCTCCTTCTCTCACAGGTCCTTTCACATTTCGAACAATTGATCGGCTCGAGTCATCCAAGAACTCAACACGCACCTATAAACAAACTTAATTAAAAATAACAACAGCTAGGACTAGTAAAAAACCTCTTGTTCACTTTTCGGTAAACAAAACTGGCTATGGTAGATTTTTAAAACAATATGGTGTTTTAATTTGTTTTAACTGTACACATGATTTTCAGTGGCTTAGAAATATAAGGGCCCCACTAATTCAAATAGCTAGTCTAACAAAAATTGTAACAATAAATTGATAAACCAGCTATAAATCCAACACTACTTTTGTTGTATTCCGAAAGAACTTTAGCATTCAGTTTATCTTATCCAATTTTTCTTACCTGTGTACATTGTCCTTGTGAACCGGTACGTCCAACGACTTTGGTAACCTGTTAATATAAAATGTAATCTGACGCTTTTTAACTTTATAACATTAAAAAAAACGTAAAATGTAACTAACTTTGGCCAATTTGGCGGCGGTAACAGCACGTTCCATGTTGTACGTACGTTGAAAAGGAAAGTCACGTGACGCATTTTGGGCTCGCTTGATTATAGTTACGCTGATTCATGTAATAATTATTTTGTTCCCGCGTTGTATTTCTTTATTACGAATAACCGACTGCTACCTTTATTTTTAAAGAAATTAAAATTACTGCTGCTAAAAAATTATATTTGGTACAGCACTAATATCTTTGCTAACGTTGCGTTTCTTAGACAAAAAATCACATTTAACGTGGTCGTAGTGATTACTTCACATTTTATTTACAATTGATTATATTGTTAAAAATGTTACATGTGTATTGGATAAACAGTTTGATTATTTTGCGTGCGTAATAAAAAAATAGCACGGCATACAATTCAACGAACCAAATGGGTGGCGTAGGAGAGTTAGTAAGTAAGCAGAGTAAAAATAGGACCGACCACCGATAGAATGTCGGCTTCAGACAGACAATGTTTTTGTAGTTTCTGCTCTGTATTTGCGAACGTGATATACTTCTTTACAGGACGATTTTATTGCCTTATTATCAAATATATTTTCGGGTTGACATATCATCACTGTAGTACATATGATGTAATCCTAATTCACTGACAGTGAAAACAAATGTGCTGTTTACATGATATTCACTCCCACAGCTGTGCAGGAAATAATTTGTCATTTTCTGCTTGCAATAACAGCCAGTGTAGGGTTTATAAAGTTATTGTACAACCTAAAATATGCATTATAATCTTATTCTTATCTCCTTTTAAAGTAGTACACATTTTTCAAATATTATATTAAGACAAAAAATTCTTAATTTTTGTAAATTATTTTTTTTGTAAATATACTTTTATTGTATTATATAGGTGTGGGAAACTTAATTTATATTTGTTTGGTCATTTTGCAATTAGTATGACTATTTAAACTTACATCATGATCTAAAATTTAGTTACAACTAACTTAGCTTGTGTTTTGTGATTCAAATTTAGCAAAGATGATTATTTGATGGCCTTTAGAACTTAGATATTCTCTGCTATATAGATTTTCCAAGAAAAAACTTGTAATAGGGTTATGGACTGTGGATCTGTTTAACAAAACACTAACTTTAATTTGAACATATTTTTTGTTAAACTTGTGGTGATCGAACAGAGAACCAAAAAATACCCATCCATGATTATAATTACAGTATATTGATTGAATATGTATAATGTTGGTAAGTTATAATATGGTGTTTATGTATAATATTGGTAAGAAATATGTAGTGCTCTATTTTGAAATTTTGATTTACATTAAATTGATTTGTTTTCTTATGCTTTTATGTTATTTGTTAATCTCTGGTATTTCCAGTTCACATTTATCCGAATGCTGTTTGACAATGTTAGCTTTCAGTATAGCTGTAGACTAAATGAGTCACTGCCAGTGGTATCGTTTTCGTTTGTCATCGCGGTCACAATTGTAGCCCGAGGGGCCATAGTTATAACCAAATCCTGTAAAACAGTAAGGCTTATGCCGTGTTACTAAATAAAAACGTAATTCTCTTAATTTACGAGTTAAATAAGTGTTCTGTTTACTTTATATTAATAACTTTGTACCGATAAAACACTCTTAATAATAACCGGTTTGTGCCGTGGTAATACATAATACGTATTTTTGCAAACGTCGAAAGTTCGTGTTATTAATTTCTATTCGTGTAGACGGGCAAACCACAGTTTTGGCATAATTTTCCCGCAGAACGGGATGTTTCTCAAAGCGTAATACCGTGTGCCTTAATATAGAATCCGGAAACGCGTCACATACTTGCGTTAAGTTTGACATCATAAAGTGATGAAAGGAGTGACCATTACTTTCTCAGCACTGCGTTCGTGTGGTCTGCACATGCATACATCCGAGCATTCGTAAATAATTTCTAAACGAAGCTTTGTACACAAGTAATTGTTCAAATGTGTTAACTAATCAAGTTCCCTTAGTGCGACTATTATTGCAAAAAAGTATTTTTTAGTTTTTGTTATTGCGTTTTGAACGTTGGCTTGGTCACGTAATCATTCATTATTACTAGTGTTTACAGAGTTCTATCGAATGGTACAAAAATGTGTTTATCGCGAGGTTCATTCTTGCAGACGTAGCCGAAACGACTGAGTTAACATTTTCTCTCACCTTTGTCCGGTCTGACGTCACGTGAATTATTGGTTACGTAGTATTCCGCTTAACTGACGCAATGCTCTGTGTTATGATCACGTACCTACCTCGTGGCACACCGCAATTTTCTAGGGGTAGGTTATGCATCAACAACTTAAATACGTCATTTAAAATGTCTAGTAAAGGCACATCCTTTAATGACCGCGCAACTTTGATATATTTTCTTATTGATTTTTTAAAATCCCATATTTTTTTATTATAGAAAATCTATATAAAATCCCATAGAAACAAACGTGAACGTCCGTGATACTGATCAGCTGATTCACCCGCTAAAGGAAGCATAAAGCAGTCTGAGCTGTATTGAGTATTTTGGTTTCGCATATAATTTAAGATTAAAGGTGTTTTATGATTCGCCGTTAATGAATTTGATTATGAAACGTAACATACGGACAAACAGTTAGAACCCAATTGCAGCGATTAGCAGGACGCATACAACGCAGTTATAGAACGGCTTATCTTCGCGGCGACATCTGTGTGCTTTAAAGCATCTTGAAAGCTCACATAACGTGTCTAATTGTGCAGGGCACAGTTAGACCGGCGTGTAAAAACACGAGTTCGACAGATTGTGAACGTGACGGTACCGGGGGCTGTGAAATCGGCTCCAAGGGCGTGAATCGAATCACCGCCCGCACTTCACAGCACCTTCAGGTTGTTAAAACTTTCGCAAACACGGCTTGACTCTGCACTTCATCATGCTTTCTTTTTAATGATGTACTAAATCGTTTAAATGGGAAACCTGGTCGTTTATTTCACTCCTAAAAGACGTCAGGTCGTCGGCCTTTGAAGGCAAAAAGCAGTCTAACCATTGAATTAATTTAATGTACTGGCGTGTTCAGTATGTCCTTGATAATATTCCCTTGAGACATGTTGTCGGTTATCACATTGCTGCTGTATTGTAGGTGCCCTGCAAAGCGCTTATACTGGTGCTTGATATAAATACCAACCAGTGCCGTAAATGAAAGACCTTCAAAAATAAAATTAAATTGACTTTTTCGACTACACGTAAGTTACCACGTCTTTAATGCCGATAATCAAAATCGTTGCATGTCGTGAATATCGGTCAGTGGCCGTAAACGGGAACCAACAACACAAAAACAGATATTTCGAAATTCGAAACATTTTTTACAGATGCGATCACGTCTCTCTTTCCGCAATTGGAACTTTACGAAACATGATACCGTGGCCCAAGCCCACGTATGTTATACAGTGACGATTTCCCGTGTATTGTTTTGATATATATGGTTCAGTACGTGGGAACTGGTAAGTTGCGGTGTCGTGTTTCCCGAGTTTGGAAGCGACCATAGGCAACTCCATACGAATACTTTGTAACCAATCTTTTGAGTTAATCATACATATAAATCACCGCTATTATACAGTATTGAAACCGAGCGCCAGCAGAAATTGGCATCTTCCAATTCTCCAATGTATTTTGAAATTTCAGTCTGTCCTCATTATTAGTCTGAACCGAAAGATCTCGGCTCACATTATCCATTAAACGCGATTACAACGCGCCCATAATGCGTGCTTCGCGTATAATCACATTTCGTTCCTTGGGGTGTTCATGCATGAGGAATAGATTTTCACGCGGAAACGCCAGTCCATCTCTCATTAAAACTCACAGCGTGTCTGGCCCACTTTCTTTAATTATCCCTCTCAAGTTTCAATAAACAATTCGTTAAGCCGCTTACACGTTGAAATACAAACACAGAACCCCTCGTTCCCAAACAGCGGTGGATGCGCGTAGTTTTGCAAAACATTTGCCCCACTTTGATTGCCGCTCGCTTTAAGAGTAGAACTTGCTCCGTTAACCAGAGTGTTTACTTCGTGAATGGTCTGTATCAGCGGGCCTGTTTCTCTATGGACCGCTGGAACGAACACCACCGCTTTATCTGATTATTTGCTCGGAAAAACCAAGCGATTCTCACAAGGAATTTGATCAGCTCAGTTGTGTACCGAGCGTCGTTTACAAAAGCGCTTCCTAGCCCAGTCGTCGTCCGTGTAATTAATCGCTGCCCGGCGAATTCAACAACGGCCTTCCTTGTTTTCTACTTCAGCGAACCCAACTTTCGCCTCGGCGACTTTGTTATCGTCGAATCTAGGTCGGTGAGGTGAAATCAAAACACCATAGCCCCCGTTATCGATCACCGCTGTGACGTACTGGCAATTAACTCGATTGAATCACTTCTTAATCCGGTCATATTGTATTATCACTTTTAGTCGTTACTTCCATGGTAACTAAATCGACACCGCGACCCTGTGTTGTTCTAATATAAAAACACGAGATACGAAAATATTGTTCACTGCACGATCAAATCTTCACCGTTTGTTTAGAATAAAATGAGGCTTTTGAACCGTTTGAACGTCACGTTTAAAAATAACCTCTTACCACATGCTTGTAAACTATTGTTGTTTGTAGTGTCTTTCAACTGGCCAAATGCGATTAGTGAAGCAGAGTGTAAGGGTTTAAACTTTAAAATCTTGACTTTGAATAGCATATCTTTATGATATAAATACCGGTAAATTGCTTTATAAAGCGGGAGAATTTCCAGCCAAAAGCGGTCGACCAAAAAAGCGCACCCGCTACGAAAATAGAGCGTATTCTGCTTTGTGTGACGTCAAGCGAATTCGCTGGAGTGTGACGATTTAATAGCAGAGTACGTCAGACAGTTTTAGTTCGCCGGTTTTCGGTGTAAGCACTTGTTTACTACCTCGACGGCTGAAGGGCGGGCACCCTTCATCAACAACCAGTTTGGCAAAACCCTGATTAGACCGCGGTCTCCGCGTCACGTAATTACCACGAAGCCTATTGCAACAGTCGCAAACAGGGCGCAGGTAAATGAATCAACAGGATGTACATCCGTCTTCATTTAAATGATTGTGCAAATTAACACTTTGCAGCGTTTAGCTGATGAAGGAATATATATTTTGTTGCCGCGGCGAGCTTCTGCAATTCGCTATCGAGGTCGGCGATAAGCGGGGAGTTAATTAGGTGCAACATGTAACTGACCCTGCGCGACTTTTATATGACCACAGCGGCAAGTACGATTTCGCTGAATTGCTGCACACGATGTAGTCAATTTGCAGAGCAGTTTGCTTTAAGTTGCTGACTGTCCCCTATACGAAAGAGCGTAAACTTCATTATTTTACGAGTCGCTGGAGTTCAAGCACTCTTACCATGTGCGTCACAATGCGCAATTGTGCAGCTGAGTTATTGTTTTACTTCATCGCCGCCAATACAGGTTTAATGCCAATATGCTTTTATAACCATAAAGACGCAGAGCTTTCTATATCAATCACCTCGCTGTCTAAAGCGAATCTGTTTTAACCGGAGATCGTATTGCGTATGTATATTTTGCGAGCCGTATGGCTGGTTGTAAATATCCCATTTCGTTTTGAATGAGACGCGCCAGCTGCTTAATACTCTTTGCTGGATAGCAGTGTCTCCTGGGAAAAGTTTTCAATGGTATTGATCGGTTTTCAGTCTGCTACAAACGCATTATTTTTTTGGTCTTTGTTACTCGGCAGGAAGTTTTAAGAATCTGTGCGAAAGGGCAAACTAACTCTCATTAGCGAGGTTAGCGGCGTTTATCGTCTTCGCATTTGTCGATAAGGAAATATTTAAACATTGCATCAACGTTTAAAATCATTGTTTGTTTAATACACACATACCAGTTATGCGCAATTTAAAGTTCGGCCCTACACCTAAAGGGAATTGTCGAGACCTTTTACCTGGGACGATATTCGGGACTTATTTACCAACGAGCGGCCTGAACAATTTTCCATTTCGTCACAAAACAAGCAACATCACGTGATTTCCTATTGTAGCTCCTTTTCGCTTTCAAGCAGGAGAGGAGGGCAGAGATAGAGAAAGAAAGACCTGTGTTTTGTGATTAAGTTTCAGGGAACGTAAGGTCTGATGTATGGTGTGATTCTAGTAGGCGCCCGGAAATAGCTAGAGAGAGAAAAGAGGAGAAGTATCGTCAGGTACAAAGAAAGAGAAAAAAAGAGAACCGCTGCCTTTTTTTCTCGCTGAAACAGCAGCTTAATAAATTGTCGGTTCGGTAGTCCACAGGAGAATAGACAACGAAGGTAGAATTGGTTGGTTGTGTGCTGCTGCTGTTGGAAGAGCTCGGTTTAAAAAAACGCAAGTGGCGTTTACTAATATCTTATAACCGTGGAATAAAGACATCTGTTAGATCAGTATTTGATCTCTCGAGAATACAGCAAGAAAGTACCAGTGCAACAGTTAAAATCAACTAAAGCTATACTACCATATACTCGTTTGGTTATATAGCTTAAATCAGCAGCAATCATACACACTGTGAAAAGGTCAGTAGATTTGTACTCGATTTAAAATCGTAATTTTCCAACCCGATGTAATTTGAGTAATTGAAATCTATTTTCATGTGGTCTATTGGGAAAACTGTGGCTTGTCTGACTCCCCTGTTTGATGTCGTGTATTAATATTCTATTTAGAAGTGGTTTAAAACTACTGATTTAAACAGTAAAATGTAGTTTTGTTCTTTTAATATATATATATATTTTTTTATTTATATATGTTGTAACCCAGGCCATAACAATATATATGGAATATCTTTATTCTTATAGGTTACTTTATGTTAAATAGTTTGTGTTATCAGTCTAATTGGGTTTAATTGCACAGGTCCATAAAAAATCTTTGTGTATTTTACTATCTATTTTATAGCCTACTGTGTTTATTGTGCAAAGTAAATTATTGATGTGCAACGTGATTTCATTCCACAGTGCAATACCTACCTCGTATAAACGCTTGAAAGTGAGAAGGCTATCTTGGATAACAAAGGCATACTGTGTGTGAACTACTAAACCAGTGAAGATTTTGTGCATTTCGAAGATCAAGATGCATGTCAGTAACGATTCGACAACAAGTCCCAGCGAACTAAGCAGTGATGATTACTCCATGCAAAGTAATTCAGCTGACTTGGGAACTGGTCCACTTGTTCTGCCAAATAGAGCAACTGGTATGTAACTGTTACACCTACCCTTACTAACCCTAATAATAACTATTGCGTGATGTTTATTTAATTTTTAGAACTAGAAAATATTTTGTAACAACAACTTACTAAAATAGTACTAAACTGTTTACCTACCAGTACTCTGTAATAACTAGATTGAAGTGTGTCTAATTTAATTATGATGTTATTGTATTTTAGATCGTATAATCAGTGAAGCTTTGAACAACAACATAAATGCAAGTCTTGACAACCAAGACGCTCCGAGAGTCAGTGGACCCATTGAAATCAACCAAAGCAAAAGATTGCAAGTAAGTTAAAAAAACAAATTTTATTGGTGCCCTTATAATAATATACAGATTATTTTTTTTTTTAAATGGCGATTTTAACAATAAGTTTGGCAGGTTGCTGCACAGGCTGCACGACAACGACGAAGAAAGAAACGTCGCACCAGAGCTGCCGACAGCTTCTGCAATGGCACCTTTGAAGACCTGTATTACATCAATGATGAATTACTCGGAGAAGGAGCTTATGCCACTGTCTGGACTTGCATTAACAAATACACTAACAAAGAATATGCTGTGAAGGTAAGTGAACCGAACCATAGAAAGGTTGCAAGTTTTATAACTCTACAATTTATCAGATCATTGAAAAGCATGTTGCGGGACACAGCCGCATGAAAGTGTTTAAGGAGGTTGAACTGCTGCACCAGTGTGCAGGCCGACCCAACATCCTACAACTTATCGAGTATTTTGAAACGAACGAAAAATTCTACCTCGTGTTTGAAAAGATGTATGGAGGTAAGAACGATTTGTCAACTTGTTGCTTATTATGTTTCTATGGTGCAATTCCATTATTTGCACTTTCATGTTATGTCTGCTGTCATGGTAAAACCGCTTTTGGTTTTTAAAACTCTCCAAGTTGAGTTAGTTTTAATGGCTTTTACGTACATAGAAATCACAGCCTTAAGTAGCTCTTAACGGGGCGTTTCAATGTTCATGATCTTTATTCTGTAGCACTTCAGTTCGTTAAGCACCACCAGAACGTTAAATATTAGTGCAGCATCTCTGTAATGATTGTAGTTCAAGTGTCAATTATATACCACAAGAAGTTTGATTGCTTTTTAAATGTGTGCTATTGCAAAGTTTTTGCAGATAATACCATTACCTAATATAGCGTGTTTCCGGTGCAGCAAATATTGCATCAGCCACCATAGTAGAGTAAGTCGCAGATGAATCAGTGCAAGGCGTTTGTGTTTCTTTATCCTTTATTTAAGAGCGCGTCATTAGCTCACGAGTCGCTCCACGTCAGCGAGCGCTTATTATTTGTACAACGGAAAACAGATCGCAGTTCATTAAAGCGTAGAATGTTCTCGAAGCGTCGCGTTCCGGAATTATCGCTAGTCGGTCTGTTGTGGCTACACCTCTAACTCCTTAGCCAATCTGTGCGTACTTCCAGTGGACCATGAACTTAGAGAGCATAACTCATTGAGTTCACAAATTCTACTTCGTAGAAACCTTTTTGGCAAACCCAAATATCGCCCTCCGGCTATCCGATTATACGCGCGTTGTTTGTGCCCTAATTCGCTGATGAACCAGTCGTGATTCACCCTCGGAAATTATTTTATTACAAACCAAACCGGTTGAACTTCATTATAATTAAAACTCCCAAAAATTATGCAACTTGTAGTAACTAGACACCAATATTACATAATTATGCCACAAAAGTATTGTATAACACTTACAGGATTTCAAAATATTTAATTTCATCACCCGCCCGACTTTAATAGCCATTGCACCACCAGGATTACATCAGCCTTTAAACTTCATTAACGAGAAATATTTTCGTTCTTTCTCTTCCATCGTTTCTTTCTCTTTTTCTCCCTCTCTCTCTCTCTCCCTCTCTTTCTCTTTTCCGCGTAATAACGGCCTACGTGGCAGCTCTGCTCTAGATAGCGCTGCAGCGAAGCATATCAAACTTGTTTACAGTGCTGCTCTCTCCTATTTTAGCCTCACAGCAGCTCACGGGATAAACAGACAAAATAAAGAAAGGAAGCATTAGTTTATCCTGTATCACACAACGGTCAAATCAATTGCGCAGGATCATACACAAGCCTATACATGCTCGCTCATACAGTTCTTGTTGTCGTTTCTTTTTCAATTATCTATTGTGCTTCGCCGTGGAACGAAAAAACCTTTTTCTTGCATTCGATGTGCTAGCTGAGGCAATAGACCCAGCTGAACCGGCCGGCTTTAGCCTTTTAAAAAGGAAATTTTATAGTGTAAGCTAAATTATTCGGCAGCCGGCCCGAGCTGAACCGGCCAACGGTCGATAATCCGTATGTTACATAAGAAGTGTCACTGACCACTGTCAGTTACGGTAGCCTACTGATCCCGTGGGTCGGTAAACTCGATTCACTTACGTTATCGCTCGTGTCACCACTTCATTGCGTTCGCGATTAAAACAACATGTCAATTTTCCTTCGTGTTCCAGGTACTCTCCTTCATAGAATCGAACGATGCGAACACTTTGATGAGTGCGAGGCAGCTCGGGTTGTACGAGATATTGCTACCGCGCTCGCGTTCCTGCACGATAAGGGGATCGCACACCGCGACCTCAAACCAGCCAACATCTTGTGCGAAACTGTTGACAAGGTATGTGCGATAAAATTCAAAATATGATGCACCGAATCAATCTCGGCCGATAATACAATAAATCAAATACGGATAATATTCAATCAATAATACATTTAAATATGGCTGGCGTTTTTTTAAACCTGTGTCCTTGCAGGTTTCGCCCGTTAAAATTTGCGACTTTGACCTTGCGTCCGGCTGCCGAAGTAGCGTGATGGAACCGATCCGAACGCCCGAGCTCTCCTCTCCAGTCGGTAGCGCCGAGTACATGGCGCCCGAAGTGGTGGACACCTTCGTATTTGAGGAATCTCTTTCCTATGACAAACGATGTGATATCTGGAGCCTCGGCGTTATCACGTAAGTCGGATTGTGTTTATTGGACTCAACCTTACATGCCTGAGAAGTGTGGACGTGCTCATGCTCACACTGTTTTCTTGCGCAGGTACATCATGCTAAGCGGTCACCCGCCGTTCGTTGGCGAATGTGGAGAAGACTGTGGATGGGACGTCGGCGAAGCTTGCCAAACTTGCCAAGATATGTTATTTGCCAGGTGAATATTTGAACTACTCTCGTTAAATACGCCGTGGTTTTATTACACAGCCTCCCTGTTAACTCTCAATATTTATTTAAGATATAGCGCGTCAGCTTAAACTTTCAGAGATTCTGATCAAAACAATTCTTGTTTTGCAGCATTAAACGTGGGGAATACAGCTTTCCTGAAGAACAGTGGAGCGGCATTTCGAACGACGCCAAGGACCTCATCTCGCATTTGATCGTGCGGGACCGATCCTTGCGATACAATGCGCACCAGATCCTAGAACATCCCTGGATCAAAGGAACCGCGTCGGAGACGCCTCTCTCCACACCACTGCTCTTATCAAGGCGCGACTCCTCGACCCACGATTTAACGCAGTTCGCCGCGCACGCGGTCGCGTACGAACGCAAGCTTGCTTGCAACGACACAACTTCAATCACTCAGGTAAGCATGTCGACTTTAGTGGTTTTTTTATACCTTTTCAAAAAACACAAGAAGTTCTAACGTGTTGTTTTTGATATTCAGGGAATCTCCAACATTCGCCTCTCCCCTCCCGGCACATCGGCTCTGGCGCAGCGTAGACGAGGAGAGGCAGTCTCCTCGATATCCGAGTCGGATGAGGCGCAGGGAATGAGCACCAGCGATCCAAACTCGCCACCGACCGACGAGCCACTGGCTGCGCAGTCGTGTGCCGTGGTTGCGCGTATGGTGAACAGCTCTGCGTCCAAAGCCACTCTTGGATTCGGGTTGAAGAGCATCCAGGGATCGTAGACGGACTACATCCCCCACTCGCAATCATCACTGTGTAAAAATTTGCGCTCCTTCCGTTTCAGCCATTTTTAATTTGCCCGACTTTCCGAGGGCCGTTTCCTTGGTTTTTAATAACGCCATCGCGGACGCTACGACAACAGTTTTACGTTCCCAAACCACAGAGTATCTGTAATTAAACGCCGAATTCTGATTGCCGCATTGTTTAGTTCGGCCGTTGCTCATTTCTTGTATAAACACCATTTCGCCTTTGCACTTTGTAAATAACACAGATCCCGGAACTTACGATCGAAAAAAAAAAACAAAAAAATTACCGAAGACTATTAACGATAAAAAACGCGTGGCTCTTATTATGGAGCCGTAACGATCGAATCGTATGCTGCTGTAACTTTTGCGCTTACGTAATCACGGCGTTAAGTCTAGTACGGGGCAATATATTCTTACCTATTACAGCTTTCCTTGCGATGTAGGATAGCATGTGTTACTGCGGGTGCTAGACGGCAAAACAGTTTGGGGGGTAAAAAGTTTTATATTTCCGATATCCTTTTTTAACCGCATACAATAAATTTAAGGTGTATTGTTTAAGTAAGCCGCGCTAACTTTTGTACATTGATTTCCGCCTCGTTGGTGCTTGTACAAACTCGACGCGTGTTCCAGTGTTCTTTTACGTTCTTTTTTCTGTTCTCCGTTGCAATTTCCTTTTTTTCAAAACACCTTGACCCAATGTTTTTTTCTTCCATTTGGGATTTTCTCTGTTCAACTGCTTCAACTATTTGAAATCATAACCAACAAATAATAGTTTGCGGTAGTTTTTCCGCACTCGTGTACTTTTTAGAAGCACTGTGTTGAAATGCATTGCCTTCATTTAAAAACAACTGTTTAAAAATATGACGAATTACATGTTTATAACTTTTGTGCTCAACCCATTCAAAATGCTTTTTTTTTCTATACAAAACTGGCTTTTATTTTTTCTCATAAAAAAATGTAAAAAACAAAGTCTCTTCAGTTCCTTGCTGAAGTATTTTTTGTGTTTCGTACTTTAAACGTTTCATCTTTTCCCCTTTGCCTTGTCCATGCCATAACGTTGCATTCTGTTTTGTGTTCAAGTTCATTCAATGCCGCGAGACATAATTCGTTTCGACGGCGCGCCGCATAAGCTGGTATAACCTTGAAAGTCTTAACAATAGTTTCGGTCATACTCAGCACTTTGCGGTCGCCGACGTCGTCGTGGATTTGGCTCGCGGCTGCGATTTGTTTTATTGTATTATACTGTACATTAGCTTGTACATTGCGCTGGTTCCGATGCGATGCGAGTTCGTTTAGCTCGCCCCTCGCTTGGTGAGCTCCGTTCGCCGAACGTTCCGCACACTTCTCAACCATCGTCGCCTCTCGGTCATACACGCGACCCGTCGTTGTCGCTCAGCAAACTACACTGTGTGTATCGGTCCACGAACCGGGCACGTTGACTACTTCTATGCATTGACAACACCCGGCTTCCGACGTTAAAACAAACAAGTTCAATTTTAACCCCATCTCCGTAACGCGATCGGTAACAATATCGTTTTAGCATTCCAGTTTCGGGGAGCCCGAAGTAATGGCGTGGCTTTCAGTGGCCACATGTCAATGGCGTCTTCTAGTGGCGCTCCTGCCAAACGCCCCGCCGCGGCTTGTTTTTATTTTTGAAAGTACCGTGTTTACAGCTCGAAAAGTTCGTTGCAATGTGCTCGTGTAGTTCGATGGCAAGTGCCTCCTCGAACGCTTTCTTACCATCTTTCAATTGTTACACGTCACAATATGTGCGATTGTTCTTAAGGTCACGACCTGTTCTAATAAACTCATCCCATAACGGGCAGAACAAAACTTTGTTGTTTTGAAATAGTCTGTGCAGAGAGTTTGGTAATAACCTATTTAGTTTTAACTGTTATGTTAATTTTCAGATTCCTATGTTATTCTAATCGATGAAAATTGGTCTCTAATTTGCTATTTAACCACGAAAATACCCGTAATTACCGTCGTCTCCATTTGAATTTCGATAACACAGGGCGCGTACTTTTTAGGCCACCAATTTAGTTAATTTCTAACGTGTTCAGATTACAGTCCAGAAATCATATAATTACATGCGTTGTTGGAATACTCCCAAGACATTTCTAGACAACGGCAGCGCTTTATTAATCAGTAGTCGCGAAAAAGGCACATTTGAGTAACCCAACATGCCGTTAAATTGGTAGTTCCGCACCGCAATAACGAACTAGGATGAAGTAAACACGCCATGTCCTTTAATATTAAATAACCGAGTGTAGATTTCAGAATTGAAACGAAAGTTATGTATTTTTAGTTAAAGAATACTTGGCATGTTCAGAATTGCCGATCATAGATATAATAAAGCAATTGACATTAACAATATTGTTTAATTATTCAACACAATAAACGAACAATACAAAAATTAGTTGGGAATTTTACTAAGGGGCACTTGATTGCTATGAAATTAAATAACATGCCAATTTTCATTCTTCCGTCAATATGTGGCCGTATTTCTCCAGGACGTTTCCGAAGTGACGACCCTCCCAGTACACTTTTCCGCATTGTATACAACAGAAAAATTCCTCTATTCTTTCGGCCACTGGTTTCGGCACTTGCTCACAGTGCAATGGGGTAGTAAGAACTTCACCGTTCGGTTCGCGCTTGCTGACGATTGTTAGATTTTCAAAGCTCAATTTCGCGTTATTCGATAGCGAGAGAGGGTTTATTGCGTATGGAGTTTTATGCGAGGATAAATCCAACTGGGACAACTGTACAGACATTTCAGAAGATGAATGAGGCTTGGTCATGTTTGTTGAACGGACTGCAGACCAATCAATATCCGGATGCAAAGGGCCCCCAGCCAAGTCAATTTCACGGCCAGCTGCGTTCGATGGTGGGCTTTCATTTCCAAAAATGAATTGATCATCATCACTACAATCCTCGCTACTGTTACAGTATTCAAAATTAGTGTTTGATTCACTTGGGTTGCGGAAATTATCCCAAGGGACATTGTCAATAGAAGTCGCTTTCAACAGTTCTGCTTCTTTTTTCGCGATCGCCCGCAGCATTGCGGCGGAAGTGAGTTTTAAGTACTGGTCGCAGTTGCAGACCTGACACCTGCTGAACACATCGAGTTGGGTGACACTGACATTGTATTTCTCCAGCACAACGGAAACTTGTTCCTTTGCCTTCAGTCCGTTGGGGACGTTGAAACAGCTGCCGATCGGCACCTGAGAGGACAGAGTATTAAACGGCGAACCCGATGTCAGAATAATCCTGTCTTCGTCGACCGCAATTCTAGCGCAGACGTCGTGGTCTTCGAAGTTGGAAAGCATTTTCGCGTCAACGCCGCAACAACGCAATTGTCGCGCAAGCCCCTGTAACATGTTATCACACACAACTTTAAACTCACGCGCAGCTATTTCAGGTATCACTTCATCCGCACTTGCGACTTCCGTAGGAGTTCCGCTAGGTATTTTTTCACCGCGTTTTTGATTTCTAACGCCCCGCCTTCTGCCACGTTTTCTCACAGTGGTAGTGACCGGTACGTTTACTATATTTTCTAGAGATACTGTGGATCCTAAATCCTCCAACCTTTTGGTTAATACCTCGTTTACTTCCAACAGACAGAACGCGTCGAGAGCAGCATACGTGATTTGTGTCACGCGTAACGGTCGACGTTCCCAATCTGATATCTGCTCACTTTTGTTAAGTGGCCGACCTAAAGTCTGCAGCACCAGCTTACTTAAACCACTATGTTTTGACATATCGGCTGATGCTTCATCATTTACGGTCAGAAGTTTTGGATAAAGGCGGCATGCATGTCTAAGAACAGTGTGGAAATCCAACACTCTTTCTGGTGTTTTTAAAGCATCCTTTAACACAGGGATGCTTGTTGCCAGTTTCTGAAGGTCCTCGTTAAGTCCATACCCAAGTTTTAAATGGGATTTTGATCGCAAAAGGCCTGACAAAAACTCACCAAGTTTGTCAATGTTTTTCTGTGTTGTAAAGGTCAGTATGTCTATTAGAAACACATTGCTCTCTACTGCCAACTGAAGGACAGCAACACCTTCACCATTAGAATTGGAAAATGTCCACTCTGAATCAACCCCAACAACACAATGGTTTTGCATAATAGCTTCGGCACATTGTTGTAAAGACTCTTCATTGTCTACTATTACAACAGATGATAAAGGTATCTTGAGTTGATAGAATTGCTTTTGTGGTTCTGGTTGGTCGTTCTCTTTATCAGCTCTTAACAAGGATGTGGAGGCTGCCTCACAAAACCAGTCTTCCGAGTCAAAATCCTCTGTGGTTTTACTGCTGGTTTTCTGAGTTAAATCGGGGTTAAAATGAACTTTCCATTTAAATGCCTCCTCTGCGTCATGATACGAATGTTGAATTATTTCAACAAGTTGATTCTGGAGCCAATCATCATCACCTACTGCCTTTTCCAACAGTTCCCTTGTATTTTGTATGGTTGCAGCCTCTTCAACATAAAATCTGTACAGAACGTACCTTATTTTGGATAGCATATGTCGCTTGTAGAGATTTCTGCAGAGGTCATATACATTCTTAGTCGGATGGTAAGTTTTCATCAAACGGACAAGAAGTTTGTCAATAAACTGTGGACGCAACAGCTCCCCGCGCACTTGATTAATGTTATGGGCTAAACAAAAAGACACAAGGTCAAAGTCCGGGGCTAGCCACTGGTCCAACATTTTGATAATTTGCTCACGGGCTGTGACACAATCTCGAATGTAATCCTCCAATATTGAAACTTTGTTTTGAAGTAAAGCTGGTATTGCTATGTCATACATGGTGAAATGATCATGCAATTTTAAAAAAGACACAAGTGCGCCGGCTTCTTTTAAGTTACCATGTTCCAGAGATTTTCTAACATGGGATATGATAGCACTTAAATCAGGTTGGTCAAGGTTATATAACTGCACCAGTTTTAGCACCAAGTTTCGGTGTGAGATGTCGCATAGTTCTAGTGCTTCTGCCTTTATTAAATCTGTCACAGGATCAGGATTATTACCATTCTTTTGAATCCAATCTTCAAGGAAATTAAGAACATAGATCGCTAACGACTTTGGCCGTTTCTTACTTTTACATAGCTGTACAAGATGTAAGCAGCGTCTAAGTGGAGTTGGTGAGGATGCTAAAACATCAGTCATGAGAAGGTCAATTGCTTTGTAGTTATGCTGATCCCAAAACACATTTAGTTTGTTGTGAACAGCATTCATGTTGCTGCTAATTCAATTGGAATATGTAGTAAATTTAACTTTATTTCTTCAGCTTTTCGAGCTTGAATTCTTCAATTAGTTCCAGCTGTGTTCTCACTCTTTCTCTCTGTAAATAGACAATTCAAAATGAGCAATAATAAACAGAATTTGGCCTAGTTTAGTATGAAGCAATAGCACAAAACCAATATTAAATTTTTGACCAAAACAATAATCTGCCATTAAACTGTGTTGTGCAGTTTCGTTGTTTTTGTTTTTTTCATTTCCAGACAGTTTAATCATTAAAGTTTATAGTTACTGCTTTTTCTCCGTCTGGCATTCATGGAATAAATAGCAAAATATCTCTTTAAAAAATATACCGCCAACAGAAGACTGATGATTTTAAAGATCACTTCTATAAATTCCTATAAATAAATATTTTCAATCTGTTTTGTGAAATAACAAATATAGATATTTATATTACAAAAATTTCTATGGCATGTTTTATTATAAACTGCTTACATTTTTATCATGAATAGTTTCATGTAATAACTTCGTGTCTTCGGAAATAGATTTCCTTAAGTAATTTGTAGTGTTCACAACGTAAAATGTCACCAATGGAAAAGAAAGGTAGGTAAGCATCTGGAAGTAAAAAACACAATATCTATTAATGTAAAATAATAATCAGTTTTCATCAAATTACTGATACCAGTAGTCTAATTTAAATTACTTTTGCTAAAATAATGATTTCAATTCATATATGTACATTATTTAGATCAGGGCTGGGCAACTTCTCTACTCGGCGGGCCTGGTATGAGAAAATAAAGTCCTTGGTCGGCCGGATTATTGCATGAATACAGGAATTTGTTTTAGATACAGTCTGCTGACCAGTCAAAATCTCTTCAGGGGCCAGACTCGGCCCGCGGGACGTATGTTGCCCGTGCCTTATTTAGATAAATCAAAATTTAACTGAATATTTAATATATTTAAATTAAATTGTGATCAAATTAAATTGTGATACTTACTCGCAGAGTCTCAATTCGAACACCCATGTCTCATGCCTTTTATTAAATTTTCAATCAGATTTGGTTCGCTTTGCAAATTTAATCTAAACCTTTTAGAATGGAACTAAGCATTAAGGCAAATTTTCAACTTAAGTCAAAATAAATTAGTGTTTTCGTACATTACATAAATAAATACTGGAAGCAGTAAACAGTAGAAGTCTTAAATTGAATGCATACATAGTACGATATTTTATAGGATAAATGAGGTAGACCCCACCGATACCAGAATTTGAATTTTGAATGAACAGCGGGTGATTAGAATATGGGCAGACTTCTGGCTGAATATTTGCTACGGATTGCTATTTACCCTAAAACATATACAGCCCCATGTAAATGCACCCTACTAGATAAAATAACACTACATTTGAGTGTAAACCAATGGTGAACTTAACATATTACAAAAAAATATTCAGAAAAAGGTAAAAACTTAGTCTAATCACTGGAAAATAAAGGCATTGATAAATTGCACACCATAAAAAAATTAGGAAAATTTACATTTTTACATTCTGCTACATTTAAACTTTGAAACCTTTTACACTAAAGTTATGAATTCAATTTCCTACTTACTTCTAATATCATTAAAACATTCAAAAACAAATAGTTAGGTTTCAAAAAATATTTATGCAAATGATAAGAGGTGAAATAATATCTACCAATACAACCATGGTTTTAAAGTATTGGTAAATTGCTTGACATCGGGTCCTATTTGTTCAGAGTCCCATAAACTTAATTATGTGAGGTAGCCTAGTTAAAAATTGCCATGTAAGCCAACAAAATTGATTTACTAATGTTCCAGTAAAAGCTTTTTTTCAACTTCTACCAATTTTTCCGAGACGTTGATCAGTTTTAGGATTAGCAGTTATTGCTTGTACAGCCACAATTGCTTCATTAACTTGAGTCTGCAGTTGGCGCAAGTCGTTAATATGAAGTAAACGCAATGCTTTGGCGGCTCTATTGAGCTTGGGATCTCCAGTATCAAAACCAAGATCGAGATCATCAATAGGAATTGGTTTGTTGGTTGTCTTTTTTACTTGAGTATCAGTCTCTGCTGTCAATCTCTCCACTGTTATTTTAATCGCCTCCAGGGTTATTTTATCATCTGGATGAATAGAAATATCTAATAATTTAGCAATCTTCTGTACACCTTCTTTAAATTCAGGGGTATTTTCCTTTATGTTTTCCAATGGGTTTTCAGAAATAGATTTTGTCTCTCTTTCTTTGGCCATTTTATCCTCATATGCATTCTTATATTTGTCCGGATTATCTCCATATTCTAACCTTACAGCTAGTCCCAATATCCAATCAAGTATCATGGATTGGTGTTTGTTTGAAAATGGATATTGCAAATCTTTAACATACTTATTAAACGCAGGCGTCCATGATTTGGCAGTTTTTAAAAACTTTCGATCTTCCACCTTATAATGTCGAATTTTCTGATCTTCAAGCCATATAATAAGATGTTTTTGTTCTTCTTCGCTACTGGGATTAAAATCTTCGCATTTTGGATAGCCTAATGCACTTAGCTTTCTCCGAAACATGGTCAGAGAAGAGACTGGTAAGTAAAGAATATACAGGCAAAGTACATGCACTTACGCCTGCATTTGACAATATAAAATAGAAAGTTTAGTTAGTTTTAAACATGGGGTTAGAGTTAGGGTTAGTGTCGGGGTCGAGATTAAGCCCCGTACCACGATAGTTGTAATAAAAGGTATATTTTGATGGTCGATGCAACTCAATGCGTATTAATAGTTTTTTTAATACCGGTACCTAAGTTACAACGTATTGACAAGGTTGCCACACGACGGCGTAAAGAGTCAAATTAAGAGCGTGATATTATAGATATCTAATATGTCTATTCATTGTTCATAATGATTTTAATATTTGTTCATGATGCATTTTTTTTAACTAAAATTCCACTTTCTTTCAAATCGTTCTGTTCAATCGCGAGATAGCGACTATCAAAAAATATAGTCCCTGAAAATGCTGTAAATCGATATTTTCTTTCAAATGATATAGTCTGTCAAAAAATCCCCTCCAATGGTTTACCGTCAGAAAATTCCCTGCAATGGTTTCGTATCCAACACATTCCACCCAACACTTTGCAATGTTTTTAATAATTGTACAATTTCTTTATTTAAAAATGGGCCGTTTAAGTAGTCTTTTTTTATTCGGGATATCCACGGAATCGCTTGGATGAGTTGCTGTAAAGTTGGCTGTTATATTATATATATATATTTTGTTAGTAGGCTATGTGCTGTTATATATTTTGTTAGTATTGAAATTTTCTGTCAATTAAATTTGAAACAACGTACTGGCATAACGTAAACAAGTTTGTAACTGGCCTCTGGACTAGAAGGACTTGTTTAATTGGGTTGAAACACCTGCACCACAGTTATCACGTGTTTTACTGCTCCGTTTCGCAATGGTTTTTATCAAGCGCATGTCCAATTAATTTTTTAAGCAGGGTACTTATATATTTTGTTCAGTCGCATAGCGCTGTTGAGTGTCGGATAAAAGTCAGAAAATTTCTCATCAAAAGTAGGATAGGATAGGATATGTATGCTTATTCCCGTGAATGGGAGCCGGAAGTAGTTGCTGTTGTATAGGCGATTGTGTCCTTAGGTAAGCCACAAGAACACCGAGTGAAGCTAATGAATATTTGGATTGAACTAAAACAGTATTATAGAACACCTTAATCCTATACAAAGCACTAGTTAAGTTTATTCATTTTTTGCCCTAGTATTTAAAAAAGGCAAGCGAATATAATAACGACACGGGAACAGGAAAAGACGGCAAAACGAACAGTCGTTAAAACACGTCATTGAAAACTGCCATAAATTTTCGACCTTGCGGTGAGCACAAGTAATCTTTCGTTTAAAATGTGACAAATGCCCGTGTACGTTTCACTTCGTGGGAATAATCTATAAAAAAAAACATGTATATCCTAAATCTACCTATCCAACTGTCGATCGTATGCCAAAACAGGAAGAGCCAACTTATCGTATTTTTTTATTATTGTGTCGTATGAAAGGGGTGGACTACTGTTTGCAATGGTAAAGCTGTAAGTCAATTTAAAAACAAATTCCTGTCGGAGCTAGGCAGCTATTAACCTAAGGATTCCACTTAACAGTTTTTTAGTTGATAGCCTTCATCATGCATAAAAACAACAGATGGTCCGACGTACTCTAGTTTAAAATAGAAATATTCGCTTTGAGACAGCCAGCCGCGGTCACATAAGGAGGTAGCAATGTTTAATCTGAGAGGAAAAACTGAGCGACGAAATTCACGATACCGACCAAAGAAATAAAGATTAAAATCAACAGCTGTCCCATGTTCACCGGGCCTTGTCGTCGCTTCATTATATACTGCACCGCGCAGGGCAGAACAAACATTATGATCATCCCACAAAAGGCACCAGCATATCTAGATGGAGAAATGTTTACATTGTGTCGTCATAATAAAACAAACACCCACCTTATAATATCACCAACGTTCGGAAAGAACACAGCAGCCATGACGCATGCCGCAATGAGTAGTATGTTAAACAGTGCCAGTCGCCACTTTCTGTGAGGAGAATTAGGGTCAGTATCACCCATGCATGTTGTTGTATTTCAAACTTACCCTGGGTAATCGACGCCCATGATTGCAGTGAAGACTTGTACACGAAAGATGTACGCCACCATCGGGAAGACGGTTAACATCCGCACGAAGAGTACAACATCGGCAGCGAGAGCAACTTCATCGCCAAACGATAAGTTGTCTAAAAAGTTCTGAGAAAAAATAGACTGCCTTAAAAAGTTGGTTATTGAAAAAAATTTGTTTACAACACGGCGGTAAAAATCAACCAAATACGCCAACAACTAACTATATATAGGATAGGATATTCATGTTTATCCCCGTGAATGGGAAAACTAAGGGGGATAACACACGGGAAATCATCTTTATCTCACGCCCGCCATCGTGTTACCGGAGCTATTGCAGTGTGTTGTGTATGATTCACACTTTTCTTTTAGTAGAACCCATTAATCCGCTGGGTTCATGAAATATATAATAGAAAAGCCTACATATAATAGTATCACATGTTAATAAAGGCCAACCGTTTTTCTCACCTGCTTAATGCCAAACTTGTGGTAAGGGAAGGAGAGGTAGACTCCTATTGCGATAACCAGGTACGTTAGGAACGCCAGGGTATATCCAATCAATAAATCTCTCACCTATTATATTATTGCTTTTTATGTCAAAATGGAATATAGGTTTTTAATAGGTTATACATGTTTTATCGGCGTGAATAAAAAAATAGGGAATTCGCCTAGTATCACACAGGCAGCTTATTTTTAAATTACCGAAGCTATTGTAGTGTATTATCATGATAATTATGTTCCTAATATTTTAGTTTGCGAAAATAATCCCCAAGATTTCAAAATCCCCCCAATTATTTGTTGGGTTCAGGGTATGGTAAGTGCAATGCACAAGTACAACCGACCATGCAAGTTGATTTGATTTAAGTATACGTCAGTAATTACTTACGTTGTTCTTTTGATGTTCGTTATGCTTGAAAATCGTTATAAGAGAATTATGAAGAAAGAAGGCCATCGCCAGCACCCCAGATAACGACGCTACCGAAGATCGGAATTCTAGAAGTTAACTTTGGTATTAATCATGGCGCGGTGATTTGATATATTCACTAGGTGTTGTAAAATATACTTACGCGGTATATAATGCACGTTGGTGGGATCTACGAAGTTCATGTTAAAGCCCCAAGTCGCGCATTTGTAAAGAACTGCAATGACGAGGACGGCCACGGAAAATGTGCCCAGCGCTCCAAGGCGGGCGAAGAAAGTAATTCGTCGAAGTTGAAGCAAAGGTAGAAAAAATGGGATGAAAACAAACGGAAGAACAAGTCGTTGCCACCAGTCCGGCAGTGCTAGATTAACAGATTCTGCAGCTGTATCAAAAAATGTTTTTTTAAATACGACTATATAAACAGAAATTGTTTAATTTTTAGTACTAAGTGTATTTTCACGATGAGATATTGCTTTTGTTTTTGGTCAGTCCAAACCTTTTCTTTACTTTGGCTTTTTTACCAATGCGAACCATCGTCGTCAAGACATAATTAATTAATTTGCCACTGGATTAACTAAATTCAACTTTCATGTGGCATTACGACTTAATATCACATAAGATATGCTTAGAGTTAGCATGTTGAGCTAAAATATTGCTTAACCCCACTTTAATAATTAGTTTGATAAAACACGTCTAGGTCATATTTAACACAACAAGACAAATGTATCTGTTCCGATAAACTATATTTGTGGCTTGATACCATTTTAACTCAGTTGTAATCGTAAGTCGTTGGTGAAACAATTACAGGGTAACTTACCCAGTTCCATGGTATCACTGGGTGAACTGCATTCGCTTTTATTAATCTCGGTTTGAAGCTTCGTGAACGTTTGGTTCAACGGTCCACCTTCGGCGAAATCTGAAGTGCGAATTTTGGATTCACAAACTACCAATTACACAGTGCACAAACAACTTACAATATATAGAATTTATTGAACGGTAAAGCAGTTGGACCATCAATATCCAATAAACCACCAGAGCACCCCCCAGGACTATTCCGCTTGCGATTATGTTCAACCAAGTGGTCCAAGGACCAATCAACGTGACGCACATGTCGATTAATTCAGGCATTTGTTTGGAACCTGGCCCGCCTGCAATACAAGTTTACAAGTATTATATAAGTATGTTAATATTATAAATTGTACGGTATCGTATATAACGCGGTATTGTATAAGTATGTTTAAAATTAAAACAAGGTTAAGGCGTCAAAACTATACGGGTTCAAACTTTTAGATATTATACAAAGAGCACTAACAATCAATTATCAATTAATCAAATTTATTTTTTAAACAGAAAAAAACATATACCTTTAAACATTTTAACATATGTTTTACTATGAGTTCTAAAAGTCGTGTGGTTATTACGGAATGCTTCATGTAATTAATATGTAGTGTACGGGTTTAAAAGGTACAAAATAACGGCATTGTTAAAAATTGAAAAAAAGGTACATTTTCAAGTATATATATATTTATAGGGGTAACATGACGTCTTGCATAGCTGCATGACAATATAGAACGTGTAATTCTATTGCTATACATTTTACATTTAATAGGTGGAGATTTTAAGTGCCCCAGAGGATTATTATGGTGTATTGTAATTGAGTAGTCAGGTAAGTAATAAATATAATTTTTTTGGGTATTAATCATCTTAGTAATCACAACGAAGTCACCAAACTCACGCAATAAGAAAACATGGGTTGACTTACTAAGTTTATCTGCGCATTTCAGTATGATATACGCGGTGTAAACTGCAATAGTTGCCATGAGGAAATGTACAATCAGACTTTGCGCGAGTCCAGCTTGTTGGAATGCCCACGGCACAGATAACAACGACGAGCCCATCATCATATTCCAGATCGAGAATCTGAAGTAGGTCTTGCATTACTAATGGTGTTTGTTTAGCAGGAGTATTCTTACATTGTTACCACGCTACTTTGCCCTTGGTCGCTCGCAGTACTGTCTGTTCTTTCATTATTTTCGTCATTTCTGAAGTAAAAATTAGTATAGTAGCATTATTAGGCTATACCTTTCATATCTAATTTCGTTGCTTTCTTACCTTTCCTTAATCAACGCCGTTGTTTCTGATATTTCTTCCATAGCGAACAATCAACTACTTAACAGCAGCTGGCCACTCTGTATTTACGATGCAGCTTACTTTAACTGCAATAAGGTCGACTGCACAAGGTTTAGCAGAGTACAGCGTCTAGGAGTAAACAACAGTGACCCAACTTCACGACGTCCTGGGTAAACAACCATTAGTTCGGTAAAGTGGAACGCTGTAATCACTTGTTTGCCGACTGTATCCTCGCGTCTTTTGGAGGTACAGTACACAAACAGGGGTAATCGTAAAAATTCATTGAGACAATAAGAAGGTGTTAACCACCACCAATTTTTAAAAAACCTTTCCCCAACCAAAATTGGAATGATTTATAAACGGTGTAAAAAGTTTGTTTCTGAAATCTCAAATGGACGGACCCTAAGTTAATATCAATACTCGTTACCCATTTTGTTAAAAGATACAGGAAAGATTAGGATGTTTTTGTTTATTCCCGTGATTAGGAAAGCGCAAGAGGTGTTATTACATAGGCAATCGTTAGATTACCACAATAACCCTCGATTTAACTGAACTATTGCATTATGTAGTTTATGATTGCGAAGTTCTTTTTTTTGTAGAAGCCTTTAAACCACTCTATTTCCTAACAACACAGCCGACTAGCTATAGCGACTAGTTTAGAATAAAGTTTGTCAACCGACTACATGCTCTACTGGGTTGTCTCAACCTACTGAAAGTTATTCAGAGATCTCACGCAGTTGTTAGTGCTTTTTACATTAACATTTAAATTGTAGACAGTCAGTATTTAGTTTATTTATTCTTTGACTTTAATAACACAACTTTGCAAGTGAATGGTAAGTTTGTACACATCCTCAAGTCTACAAGCATCGAAGCAACATTCTGTGATTCTGAAAAGCACAGTGCTCTTATCCAGAAAACTGTGTCTGTTTTTAAATAAAAAAGTGAACTTTTATAGGGTTCCGTAAAAAAAGAAAAATGCAGCACTTGATTTCTTATCACAAACAATAGGTGCTGTTTACACGTGGAATGACAATCCAATCCCAGTTGTTGTTGTCTGCACCATAATTTGGAAAGTGCAAGTTGTTAGAGGCGATAACATTGTTCTGTTATAGTAATCTTTGTTGTCTTTGTAATTTCTCCACAGACACCATGTAGCCGTGGTGCAAATTCGCCACAGCTAATCCATAATGCTGACAGCTTTAAAATATCCACTTCCATCCAATATTATTTGTATTTCTACCACTTTGTTAAGAAAAACACGAGTTTAATATTGCTGTCTCATAGCAACACACGGTGCTGAAGTAACGCTCGTAAGGTGCCGCCAGCAAGTACACAACTGCATGGTAGAACGGACAGGGCGAGAATCGAACCTTGATTCAATATGACATGATCGCCTTCTGTTATATTTACAAAATAACATACCGGGTACGGACATTTGATAACGTTTAACTAATCAACATAGTAGCGTAAGTTATTATTTTATGTCTTTTAGCGGCGCCTACTATATATCATTAGACGTATAGCACAGAGGGTTACAAAAACGCACAATTCCAGCAATACCAAAATGTTCTTCCAATTTAAACTTGTATTTCACTGTTTCGTTAAGTTGTTACAAAAATTTGTGGTTTTTAAAATATTTTACACAGTAGGCTATACTTGTTCACATAAAATCTAGGAACTAACCAATCTTGAGAACTTCTCTTCAATACATTATGAAAACAATATTAAAACACAAAGCACAACTTTTAATGCAACATATAAAAAAGACTGCAGTCGAAAAATACCAGAATGATATACAACACACTCACTGGGCTCTGTAAACCTAGCGGTGTGGGTGACCGTCTAATAACGTCCGTGGCGTTTTCCCATTCTTTTATTGTTTCCCAACGAAGTTTCGAACCCATACACCATTACATTTTTTACAAAATATTTAATAACGAACTTGAGAGAGACAGTAAGATAAAAGGCAAACGCTAAAATATGTCATTATAAGACTCGACCATTTCAAATGATGTTTCTGCGCTATGATACTTTATACAAATCGTTTAATTTAATTAATAAGTACAATATAGATGGCGTATAACCAATTTATAAACCCCGCGGAAAAGACATGTAGCCCTCTCCTAGTTGTGGTATTTTAATGTTTTTCTGGGTTACAATGATGGTGATTCACCAAATTCATTTTTGTTGGAAGCCGCATGTGCAAAGCTACTAGTCGGTGTTCTGGTTTAGCTATATGTGGAAGTATTAGTATGGTAGAGCTTCTTAAAAGAGCGTAGTGTAATAGTGTAGCAGAGCTAACTAAAAATAGCGTCGTGACTCGATAGTGCTGTAGGGAGCCGTTGCAGGTCGCTGCCTATTTCGCTAGATTGTTCCTTGTAGGCACCCAGGTAAGCCGGTTAAAACACCTGATGCGATCTGCGCGCAAATGCCAGCTGATGGGATCGTAAATCTCATTTAACACATGAGGTCGCTACAGTGCAATTAGTCAAATATGCTCCCGACCTACGAAGAGAAGCGCTTTCAAGTCACGTAGCTATAACATTTGTTGTCAAGCTGGTGAAATGATATGCTAAGATACCACCGCATGATAGATTTTGTTAAGGGCGTTTTTCTATTCATTTTTACCGGGCTCAGTTTCGAATCCATGACCACCTCATTGACAAGATCGTTTTTTTGTATTTAATTTAGTACATGTATCGGTCGTGTTACTTATTTGACCACACGACCGTACGGCATTGTTTACATAACTGGGGTAAAATATGAACATTCTGATATTTCTATTAGGCGACTTTTTCAATTTGGTTTGGTGTAGGGTATTCCCCGATGTAAAATCTTTCAAGCTTCTTTTCGTCAGATATAATCAACGGGATAAACTTCTTAACATATATAATCAATTTTAGAACATAGATTTATCGCGCAACCGTAAAATGGCTTTAGCATTAGCCTTATAATAATCGCGGATTACAGTAAAAACGTCGAGATCTAAAGACTAAAATGTAAAGGCATTCAAACACTAACCAGATTTACACTGGCTATATTCCAGTATAGAAAGTACGGCAGCTGCACACTCGAGTTTTTTTCCCCTGCGTCTTTGCACACTTGGGTAATTTCACACACGCTCGCGAGCTGGCAGTATAAACATCGTATATTTTCCAACAAACCTGTAAACCTACCTCTGGACCTCGGGTAATTTACTGTCAGTACATTTTTTGTTACGTAGATAGATATGTTAGTTCATGGACACGATAGATTTAGGATAGAATAATATGCTTGTTTAAGTTTTTTACAAAATAGTAATAAAATGGAGATTTTGTGCACACTTGAAGTGTGCACTCTTGGACATTTGCACACTGCACACTTAAATATTTGGCTTGTGCACACTCGAGATCTCGGCGAAAATTGACGTACTTTCCATACGGGGCTATATGAACGT
>CH002567.1:2009181-2035142 GCA_000149265.1 Ciona savignyi | reverse complement strand
TGAGCTAAGCTTTGCAACACACCACGTAACCCTATTGTTTTACGGCAGATTATTTAGGCTACTGACGGAACAATCACTGATGGACAGTTATCATCCAGATGGGGTAAGCATGCAGTAAATCTAGACCAGGGAATCCCCTTAACACACGAATACATTGCATAGACCCTAGAATAAAACAAAATTAAAGAGATTTAAGAAAAGCATCTTTTAAACGAAATCTATAAATTCATATTTCCCGTGATATTTGTGGACATTGTGCATGAAAGACTAAACATAAATCAAAAGAAATGCGAGCACAAGACAAAAATGAGGGAATTTCTTAGAAAAATAGACTGCATGTTAACCCTGATGCATGGTTGTGGAAAGGTACCTTAAAAATTCGGTTAGTTATTGATATAGAAGCCTAGATATATAACATTTCCCCGATAAGCCTGCACTTAGTACGCCCTATCCGATATGTTCCGGTCATCTAGCATGCAGACTGTACCACGTCGATTCTTCATTGCGGTTTTTGTACGTGGATAACCTTTCCACGCCTTTACAAATATTAAAGATGTCGTCAGAACGTTAGTAGCCAAACCCTTCTCGAAATAAATGTACATAATGTCATTTCGTGTCACTGTGACGGTTTTCGTTTACGTCATTGTAGTTTTACAGTCTCGATTTTAGGCCTTTTAAAAACTTGCTGTCGGTTGTTGAATTATTTCGCCTTAATACTACGGCATATTTAGTATTGTGGAATTGAATGTCACCATTCCAAATTTTGCATTAAATAATCACCGTACAAAATTTCCGCAGGCACACCGAAATCCTATTTTGGAAACAGATTTTAAACCACAAGCTTGTTAGGCTAACCCGTTAGTATGTGTGGCAACAACTAATCTTTGGCACTTTTCCAAAATCCATCAGTGTGTTGGTGGGATTTCAAAAAGAAATTATATCTCAAACAACCTGTTCCACAAGTTTTAACTAAAGCGTCTTGTGAGACACGCGAGTTGCGTTAGCTGCTTTAAAACGTTGATGTTGTGGTTCGATTAGTTCGCCTTTGCCCCTGTATAGACTTTTAACCAGTGATCAAGAACAAGATAGCCAGAAAACAGCAAACTGCGCATACTCGCTCTGAGAGAACTTGTTCACAAATTAACATGTACCAAATTATTCAGAAACGTGCACGTCCTTTGGCATTGTAGTACTTTGTTATTTACCATCATTTGATGATGACGAACAACTATAGCAGGCTAATTACGTTTCAAGTAGATGACCGTACAGTCTCACGTTTTGTATAGGTTTGTTACAGTTGAACATTTTAAGACCAAAAAAACGGTTTACAGTTAACCCCCTATTTAGGGCAAAAGGTTTTTCTCCTGTCTGTCAAATACCAGGAATGCCGAATATTGACGTAAATATATCGGCTGCGGGTTACACTTACTTGTAGCTGGTTCCAACAGAAGTGCCAACAAACAGAGTGACGTGGCAAAAATTTTGAATTGAGACATCATGTTACTGCAAAATAAACTGTTCCTGTGTCTTTTTAAAACATCAAATTTTCAAAATTCTAGAACCTTAAAAACGATAATAATAACACACAAGGAAAATATGCACAAAAAATCTTTTTCAGCTTTACTCAACTTTAACAACACACAAAAAATAAAATTCGGGAACTGCATTGTTTTAGCAAATCGATCGATATAGGGGCACTGTGTAAATATCAGGGTCCTATGGTCCACTCCATGTAAAATATTATCACTGCAATACCGTAAAATTGGCGCCGAAAATACTTTCTGTTGTATTGCACTTTTTGCTTGCGATGCTAATTTAGGTTCTTTTAGTAAAATTCCCCGTAGCCTTGACCTTTTGACGCGTGCCATAAGCTAGCTGGATACACCGCAAAATCTTACACGGTGACATTCAGTTAACTAACGCTCACTAAAGCACTGCCTCGTTTAAAACTTACCAGTGACATGTGACAACGCCGTAAGCTTGGGCTCGCGCGCCCCCGGCGCTTTTTGACTGATGGTTTATTTTACTATTTTGAATTAATAATGACACGAAGATCATGCCCCGAAATAATAGGCGCCAAAATTAAATAAAAAAACCTTAATTCTACCCTAAATAACGTTTGCTTAAGCAACATTCGAAGGATTAGTGGTGGTTAATACGGCAACCAGAGCGGTCGGTTTTAGTTCGGTTAGTTTGGTTATTTATTTATTTTCTTTTTATATGCAGAAAATGGCGGCAAAACGACAGTCGTTTAAAACATATAAGTACAATGGTTAAGGAGTATAAGAATGGGCCTATGGGCCAATGCCAGACGTGACCAAAACAACTAAAAGGTTTACTAAATAGGGCGGTTAGGAAAGGTACGACGTACCATATACAGATATAACTTAAAGCACAGATTCAGGGGTCCAGGGTACATAAATTGAGAAAACAATAAAAGTACCGGAAACTACGTAGGTTTATTAACCCTCTTAGTTTTATATTACTTACAATAATTAGATTATACCTCAGCAGTCGTTTTTTGCAACGGATCGTTAACAATTGAATTAAAATCGCACATTAAATACACTGCAATATCTCCGACAACATATTCTGTTGTCCCATGCACTGTATAACAATTCGTCTTCTACCATATACTAATATTTAGCTATATATTTTGCTTATATAGCGTTGCGTCCCATGCAGAATCGCTTCATAACCTTAATAAAAGCTGTTGCTTCCGGGAAGGCACTTTCACGATTCGAAAATCTGTGGTTACCCACGATATGCTGATATCACGTTTAAACACCATACAGTCAATCGTCCTGGTTTTTATGGACGCGTAAGCCTAAATACCATGAATATTTATACTCATTTATGTTACCTATTTAAATAAAAAATACTTCTTTGTGATAGTCGTGTACATATTAAAATAAATAACGATATAGGCCATACCTTTCTCTCATTAGTCGGGTTACGTATTCAAATATTCGGTTCAGGTAAAGTGTAATATAAGCATTCGTGTTTTCTAGTTACATATATACAGATATATACCGATTTAGGCTATATCTGCATATACGTAGTCGTTTTACATTTGCAATTATTTTTTGGTTAAGGCAATGTTAACGGCGGTCATGACCCTTAATCACTTATTTGACTGTTCGTACAACTGTGTTTTTCCTGCACTGGCAGACAATGTTTACACGATTGTTACTTTGGACGAGTGTTACTTAATTCGGACATCGTTTGCATGGTAGCTCGAAAAAACAATCCTTTTTCGTTGCTTACTTATAAGCTCTCTTTTATAGTTTGTATAAAAAAAAAAAAAAAATTCTGCTCGGTTACCAATGGAAAATCATTATTTCATTTGTCTTTTCCGGGCCAAGTTCCGAACACGTGGTGGGCTCGTTTCTGTGACAGACAAGGTCTATGCTATGATGTAACACCAAAAAAATAATAAATAAATAAATAACACTAAAATGTACGGTCATGTGGCCAAATGGTTAGCGCGACCGATACATATACCTTTCTATACAAAAACGTGACGAAAACGTGAAGTGACGAGCCCATCATAGGTTCAACACTTGGCTCAGTAAAAAAACACAAAAAAATAATAACGTAACCCTAAAATCATGAAGGCCTTTACAGGTGCCCATGCGTTTAAAGTCAGTCCCATTTACATGCAACAAAAAGGCTTTATTTGATTAATGTGAAATAATTCCAGTTATCATCGAATCCTTAAGCATGCCACTTATTCAAAATAACGAAAACGATATAAATATTGTCAGTGCATTTACTATGATTGACTTTCTGTAATGTACACGTGAAGGTCACCAATGCAAACACATGCGTTTGTTTTTAATTTAAATACCATGAAAATATGAGTTCCATAAATTGCATAAAAGTTTTTTTTTATTTGAATAAAATCTTTTTTATACCGTTATAACATCGAAAATGGTATACATCGAAAACACACATTGAAACAATGGCCTAGTTTCCAAACTTCATATATATATAAATATATAGATCATTACTATTGTCTTGATTTCTGCCCTCTGAGATTTAGCAATTGCTTTACTTACATCACGTTTCAAAATTCGATGATGCCAAGGATTGATTTATTTCAGCTCGTTGGCGTGTTTCCTGTGCAGAAACGCTGAGTACGATGAATTGCAATCTTGACCGACCAAGTTTCGTGATTTATCGTACAAGAATGGCGGAAGTGCTTTGTTATAACTGTATGCAAATCGGTCTGCTTACAAAACTGTGATTTCATTCGAGACAACCGTACCACAAAATGACTCATAATTTGACATTTCAGTTTCTAACAGGAAGCTGTGAATGCTAGCACCGTTATGCACCATCATGATAGGAAAGTTTCCCTGACCTTTGCGTGGTATTCAAAGTTCAATACGATTGAACATAACCTCCGCAACCATTAAGGGAAAAGAAACTGAAGTTAAACCAACCAGAATCCTATTATTTTGGTTACGTTTTGCACGAAACTACTTGGTGCCTGCGTAACCTACGTGGAAATAAGAACGCCTCAGGCTAGAAGGAACAACATTGCCAACTTGGCCTTCAGACCATTGTCAGACATGATTTATCGTATACAGTATCTGACAGTGTTGTTGGAAACTGTACCTAATGTGCAATTCAAAGTCATGGTATGTTCTAATGTAATAAACGTTTTGCGGTTTGGTATTTTCCGCGGTAGTGCCAAAATAATTAAGATTGTTTTTTTTATTAAACCGATTAGTGGAATCCTGCTTTTCGAGTATGCAAATTTTTTGGTTTATAGTTTAGGTTTTCCGTCATTGTAACATATTTTTTCCTTCTGCACCTAAAAATTGCACGTATTAGATTATTGACTGTCACAATATGTAATTTTGACTTTTTGTGTTCCTGTTACTAATTCAATGTGTATGTTAACCTTAGTTCACTCATAGCGTAGCAAATCGTCAGCTGAAGGGCTTGAGACAAAACTCACTGCTACTTAATGGTTACATTCTGACCAAGGCATTTGGACGACGTTTCCTAAAACCAGGAATTTAAAATATAACCAAAACATAAAAAGGAACAACTACATGGTATTCAACACACTATAATAGTTCCGTTAACCATAAAATCACGGTTGTTTAAAGCTTTTTAAATTTAGTTGGAGACCCACACGGAGTATATATGATGTCTATGGAACGAGTTCAGTAACGTACGTAACACTGCAGATCGTTTTTTTACTTTACAGTGCGTTTTTATTGACATTTAACAGTCATTGGGCAACAACCCACAATAATTAATGTTTTAAATGGGTTGGTGAACCATTTTCAGTGTTGGGGTTTCCACCTATAGCTCCACCCAGTTTCCACCTACATTTTGTTAAAATCAGTTGGCTTTATATTTATTTTCGGTGATTTCTACTTAACTTGGTAATGAGTAATCGATGAACCTGCCAAGATTTGTTTAAACCAGGCTAGATTGCATATCCACGATGGGGTTATTAACACACAAGATCCTTTTTGTGGACAAATTGTTATACAAATCGTCCGCATTACCCAGCCATTCGGGAGCACGACCGTGTGGCCTTAAGCGCCGCCCCTCGGCGCTCTTTTGTGCACATTAAGTATAGTTAAGATAGGATACTCATGTTTTATGTATGGTCGTCTAGCCGAGTGGTTAACGCGACCGACACATATATATACCGGATTATTTATCAAGCGGTCTTGATCGCGAGCCCAACACGAACAAATATAATCATGTTTTATCTTTATCCCATGAATGGGGAAACGCAAGAAAATAAGGGAACGTGTTTAAATGTGTAAGGTAAGATTAACTTATGCTTATCGTCCGTTTACCGGGGCTGTTGCACTGTGTTGTATATGATTCAGACGTTTATTCAGTTTTAGTAAAACCCATGATTTCACTGGGTGCAGGCGATGTTCCCTAAGTGCTTTGGCCAAGGTCACAACCTACTAGTTTTGTACCGGAAACCTTTCGGGTAAAATACGTACTAATTATATTCGGTCGGGATAGAGAACTTAATTTAGAGAATTTCATGTTAAGTATAACTGTGGATTTTAACAATATGATGCATCATGCATAAACAGCAAACTGGGAAGGCATGTGATTGCAGTAACAACGCACGTAGCGCCTGTGGGAAGCTATATATATATATTCTGTTGTCCCAGATTGCACATATGTCAGCGATATTTCTGCGGCTTGCTAGAGACGCGTTGTACCTATAATATGATAGGATGTAGGGTAGTTTCCCGATGCACACACATGCGAACAAGTTGTGTGTTTCTTACAACCTGGCGCGCGAGCCTACATGCTTGCTATCTTAAAAAAAAACATCTGTTCGCCGTTTGCTAGCTGCGTAAAGATGGGTTATTTTAAGATACTTATTTTATTCCTGACAAGTGAAGACACAACAGGGTTATCACACGGGTAGTTGTCAGAATAACTCATGCTCACCCTTGTGGTGCCGACAGCAAGTATATTGCTTATGATTGAAATATATATACTTCCCACACTCTACTCTATACTGAAGTAATCAGCTATACAAGCAAAGTCTAGCTAAAGTTCTACGAATACTAAATTAGGAAATAAACCAGAAAAAATTAACTTGCAATATAAAGGGTCTATTGCATTTATGCCACAAAATAACTCTGCGAGCGATCAAAAAGCTCGGCGGAAATTACGAACATCACAGGAAGATACGAAATGTAAGACACAAGGGGCGCTATAGGTGGCTTATAGATCGTCCCGAAAAAAACAGTCGGCCCGCCAGTCCGCTGGTTAAATGAACTTTATACGTAAAGGGAAAATTCTTCGCAAGTCATGACGAAGTGTGAAAAAAAGTTCGGGCAGTAGAAAAGATACTCTCAGCATAATATATAAAACGTTGCGCGAAAATGGCAAATGACTCTCAGCAAGGTCAACACACAAAATAAACGGGCACAGTCACTGTAACGTAGAGCTTGTACACCGTGGTCCAAAACAAAAAAGTTGTTTTGAATGGCTAGGCTATTCGAATCGGTGTATACATGCATGGCACCGTACACACTAGAAGTTCAACCGAACGAAAACAATGTCACACAAAATCAAGGAAACGACGAAAATGGTATTTTTAACATAAGATTGTCCGCAGAAAATTTGTAAGATATGCACCAGTAAATTATTTTTACCAAATTTTCACTTTGTCAGTACATCTTGATCGATTTTCACTTTTCTTCTTTAAGTCTTCTTTTTAGATTTTCATTTTGATAGTTCTAGGTGATCGGTGTAGAGTAGTAATCAAACTTTAGTAATAAAAACAGTACCGTTGGCGTATAAATTGAAACAGGAAGTCAATGCGGTATCGGATGAAACAGTGATCATGAGTACCATAGCGCCATTTGTTAGATGATAACCAACCGAATGACATTACGATGACGTCAGTGTCGTGGCAGCCGAACTGTAGATGAGATTAAGAGGCGAGGCGACTCCGGTCATGTGCGAAGTCAGTTGGGAAGCCACGCTGGAAACTTGGTTAGCAGGAATCGGTTGACCCAGCGCTGCAGCTATTGGCCGGACAGGCACGCCTGCGAATGTCATCTGACCGTTCACCACTGTCGGAAACTGGAAGACTGAGCTACATTTCTGGTCAGGGTTGCATTCTCCTTCGCCTTTTTGACCGTCTTTTCCGTTCTTTGAGCCTTCACGAACACCGGCCAGCAGACCAGTTTTACCGAGTCCCTGAACTGGCATTGGGCTCAGCGTACTCCAGAATGTGATGCTGGGTATGACCTGCGAGCAAAATAGATGAATTAGAATTTCACTTGACCGCATCATAAACGTGCACAGTGGCCTATCTACTCACCATTGGAGACGGTGTCATGGCAACAGCGGTGGGAAAGAACATGGCGTTGGTGTCGGATGGCGTTTTCCTGCTCACTGCATCCGGGGTGTTGATTTTTCCATCATGGGATAAAAGGGAAGATCCGCGGATACCAGGAAACTGGGCATATAATGTCGAGATTCCTTCCATGTAATCATCATCTTCCGATCTAGTAGGCTTGCTCAAGTCTATTGGGCTTGGTTTTCTGTCGATTGACCTTTTGCCGGTGAGCCTCGCTTTTACTGGCGTCTTCGCTTGATCAACTTTCGTGGCATTTTCTATATCTTCTTCCTCTCGCTGCTCCGGGGCGGGCAAGAGTTCCGGAGAATTTCTCTTCTCCTCTGTGCCGATTTCGTCCTTGACTTGTGCGGTTTGAAATCCCGAAAGCGAGCGTGGGCTTCCAGGCGTAGAGTTGGAGGTTTTCGGTGATGTACATAGATTTAATGGCGCTTCGTTAATTGAACTTCGGCTTTGCCTGATATCCGTTGAGTTTTCTTGTTCGGTTGAGCTGTGTCCGTTCATGAATATCGCCAAAGCTGCTTCTGCAGTTTCGCTTCTGTCTGGTGTGCGGCGGGAAGAAGGAGGCGACGACTTGCCGTGACTTTCCCGGGAAAATGAGCTCATTTTGTCATGGAAGAGAAAAGAACTGGAGCCAATATCACTTTCGTCGGTTCTCGGTCGTTTTAACTCGATGTTAGAGCGCTTCGACGGTGCGGGGGTGTCGTCAAGATCTCTCCTGGGGTAATAAACAGGAGGTTCATGACGTCGTGCATCTGAAACGTCCTCTTCGCCAGGGTATTTTCGCTTTTGGCCGTTGCTGTAAGAACTTGAAGTATTAGTCATGAGCTGGGGAGCTCTCGCCAAGAAAGCTTCAGCGAGAGCCTTTTTGTTCTGATTGATCAAATCTTCGGCGGTATGATCGGGATGATCCTTGTACTGATTGAAATTTGAATTTCTTGGGTATTCCTTATACTGGCGCATGTACTGTTGGTGGATAGATGGGGCGTCTTTTGGAGGGGTTTTGCTGGATCTGTGGTACTGAGTTCCGTAAAGTGAGGAAAGGCGGTCGTTCTTGCCGAATTGATCATTGTGTTGTTGCGTCTGCCGATGGGAGTGGTTGCTGGGCCTGTGATTATTGTTGCTGTTGTGTCGATCCCACCCACGGGGGGCAATTGAAGTACTGTCGGTCGGATATTTTCTTTCCGAGGATTGCCGATCACCTAAAATAAACAAATGATTTAAAAACGGAATGAAGATGCAATTTAATATTAAATCGTCGCACAAAAGGCATACTTTTAAATACCTGCTTGTAAATATCGGGGTGTGATAAGGGCGTCTTCTGTTTTGGACGTTGTAGCGGCAACAGCTGCTGCGGCTGCTTGTCGGAATCCAGCCCAGAATGCGGCGGTTGCTGCTGCACTCCTCGCCCTCTCCTCTTGGCTCGCTGAAAGTGCGGCTGCCGCTGCTGCTGCGGCGGAGGTCATGTGCTCTAGCGACATTCCCGCTACTTCTTCCACGGATCTCGAGTTGTGCTGGAGAGCAGAGGGCGGGATGTGGCTCTCGTCTGCCATCTCGCGGTGTCTCCAACTATCGGCAGGCGACTGCGAGGGGGAGTAGTTGGGATAGGCAAGTTTGTTCAACTGCCGGCGTTGATCTAGTTTTTGCTCATTGTGGTGCTTTTTCCTTTGTTCTACTTGCTCAAGTTCTTTCAATTCCTGCTGCCTTCGCTGTATAAAGTACCGATAATCGTCTTCCGTGACTTCACCGCGACCCACCACCATTGAAGGGGGTGACGATGACGGGGTGGGTGACGGGGGATCTCCCTCTTCGTCATCATCCATCCCACCGGGGCAACCCTCGTTTTGTGTCAGTCGTTCCATCTTCACCCGGAACGGAATCTTCGTTTCGGTTTTGATGATTTCAGGAAAGGAAACAAACTTGTACACGAATTTCTGTCCGTTCACTTTCTTGATGATATTCTGTAAAAGAAACCAAATTATCAATTGAATTTTAAATAAATAGTACTTTAAAATGTTTAGTGGTTAATGTTTAGTGATGTCGCCGCTTCAAAACCGCGTTCTCGAATTAAGTTTATGGCCGAATGCGCTGGCGCTTTCGGCAGGAAACCTGACGCCGTGAGTCAAATATAAGTGTGTTATTTCCAATGCCATATTCTTTGCTCCAGTAAACACGAAATCCGGTGCCAAGATTGAAACAACTGTACCGAGTGGTTTCTTAAATTTTAATTAAATATTTTTGCGGAACATGGGAATATTTCGGGACCGATATCCATTCCGTAAACAGAAAAGCTGGCATCATCGTTTTTTTGCGAGAATACTTTTAATAGACGTTCCTTTTTATATTTAGAGTGTTGCTTTTTTAAACTATGGTATTTGCAAAATTATAGTACTACAAAATCGGCAACGAGATGCTGTACATTCACGGGCTCCATAAGCTTGCTCGCGATGGGAACTCCGTAAATACACGTCTAGCGGAATTGCCTGGTGTAGATAAGCGTAGATAGTCGGCTTTGCGTGGGTTGGTAGTTCAGTTTAATCCCGAGAACTATTCTGCAACACCGCTTGATTCCCTAAGTGGATTCCGTGTATTTCCGGAACGAGCGCTCTTACCATTTAATGTTCTATACAAACATCCGCTAACGGAAGTACGGGGAAGTTAAGGAGAGAGCGCCGGTGTGGAGAAGGCGCGCGGTTAAGTGGATTTGGGAGTTGTATTGCTAAATGACACTTCGCTATTTATTTATCAAGGCCACCACACGTTTTATTTATAAGACCACGCCAGCAATATGACACAACCAGGATACGCTAAGACGCTTCGGGTCGCTCGCCGCTCGGTATTTCCGGTGATGTAATGCCTCTATTATCTGTGCTTGTTTTCTTTATGACATAAACCCTTGTGTAGGCTAACATAGGACTCTCCTGGCGCAATGTGGAATATGGTAAGCAGCCGCTTTCAACTGGCATCGGAAATCAGTTTCACGCTCCAGCGATTTCGGGGTCGAATTACAAACCTTATATGATTGCGAAACGGGGAGCAAGAAAGAACGAGTGACGATAAGCTGGTGACACAACTGCGGTTTAATCATCAATTGGGGAATATTCCACGTGTCCAATTAGGTCCACAGAGTAAACTCGCGCTCCGGAAAAGCCAAACGAACCGAGCTCACGTTTCCCTACATTGCGGCATTTTATCTTCACTATTTTCCTGTAAAATCTACGTCGATTGTAATTTAGACTTCCCCTCAGTAATTGGATAGAAAACCGCGTTTGTTTAAGCCATCCCCATTGTTTAAGCATTTCGCTGGATTCCAAAATGCAAATTAACATCTACCGCAAAAGGACGGGTATTAGTGCAAAATCATTGTAAAATACCATGTGCACTTTGTATACACTTCCGCGTGGGATACAACCGCGCTGCCCACTCGATCACACAATCATTCCATGTCATAAATATATGTATACAAGTATTTACGTTACAAACTTGTGAAAGAATATTTTACCTTATCGTAATAATAGCGCAGTGCCCGGCTCAATTTGTCATAGTTCATGTTCGTTTTATTCTTCCGTAGGCCCCATAAGCGCGCCACCTCTTCAGAGTTGTGAAGTTTGAACTCTCCGTCGGCGGACGTCCAGCTAATTAGGTGACTGTTGTTGGTAGGATCCATCAATAGTTCAAGTAGGAATTGCCACAATGTCACGTTCATGTCCAACACTGTGAAAAGGAGGTGTTAGTGGTACTGTGAGTGGCACGTTGGCAGAATTTATGATTATTTTTTGTTTAAGTGAGCAAGACGTTTTCTGTCGCTTCTGTCAGCCATTTTGTTGAACAACGACGCATACATTGCGACCCATATGTATTCCCGCAGCGGATGTGTTCATCGTGCAGCTGGGAGTGTTTGATTCATTGGAACCACGATAGGTCGATGGGAATTCATCACATGCGTCGTCGAAACTTTACGACCGGGCGTTAAAGCTGTGCGGCTCTAATTAATAGCGGGTTTCCTTCCGCTCAACCGAGGTCCGGAGCTGCCACTATGCGCGTGGAAACAACGGGTGCGCTTTTTTTCTAAGAAAGTACGCGGAACCCATCGGCCCCGCTCGCACGCGGCAACCCTGACGTGCTCAGATTCGACAGCGGCACAATGGCAGCGCGGGATGAACATTTCCTTTTTTAAGTCACATGCACTGTCGCGATTTTAAAAAATAAACGGCGTTCATGAGAATAACCAAGATGCCACTTCGGCTTGGTTCTTGTTAAGCTTCGAGTTCGACTGTTTACCAAGAACCACTCTAAAACGTAAAATCGCTTCAGGGGGATTTTTGTTTTCCTACATGATTTGGAAAAACTCATAAAATCACATGGTTTGTTTGTTTTAACTGTATATAACATAAAACAGTAACTTTGAGCGGACAAGTTACAGTGTTGTGTTAGTGAAATATGCGGTATTTTAATCATATTTAGAACGTCCGGTGATAGTTACGGATCAGCAGAAATCTCCAGAGTCGAGCTGCTATTTAGGCCGCGTTGACAGACGCGGATAAACCGCTCACCGACAGGACTGCAGTTGGGACGAAATCTCAATATGGCCCTTGGTTTAGACTCTGAGAAGCCGAATATAGACTTGGCTAATTAAGGGCGGCTTTGCGCGATTCCCTCGCCGCTGTCCCCGCCGATGACTTATTCCGCAGGACTTCCCTTTAACCGGTGACGCACCATCCGCCAATTAGGCACAAAATGAGTCGGCCGCCCCAACAAGTTAATTATCAGCAGTTATGTTTAGAGCAATCCGTGAGGGTTCGAGCTGTTGAACCCAGATAGAAAAATATCGGTCGCCGTTCCCTCTGTATACAATGACGTATACGTGAACAAACTCGCTTCGCCTTGTGTCTGTACCGTTCTATTTTAGGAAACAGGAATTCAGGTGATGACCTATGTTTTTTTCGAAACCGGTTTTAATTCCAAGTATGACGTACTGGCCAATCGCAAATTGCGTTCTGTGTTATGATGCGATGCCTCTGCCAGGTTCAGTCGGGGACACGGCGGGCTTGTTTACCAGTAAGCTGCGGGCGGAAGCTTAGGAAGGAACAGGAATCAGTAGAGATAAATAGTTGGCCAAATACGCGTTGGTCGGTTTCCGCTTGTCCTTATCACACCGTCACGGGGAATGGATTCAGCGGTAAAGAGATGCTTTATCAATACATTTCCATTACTTTTACTTTCCCACTTCCCACGGTGCAATGACATGCAAAGCATATAAGTGACAAGTTAATTGACGCCTTTTCAGATCAATTGGGGTTTACATTAAAACACAACTTTACACGATCGTACAGTTGTTAATAGCTCCGATATCTTGTGACTCAGGCACCTGATGTAGCTGAATAAGTTGGTCAATACGCTGTCGCATACGACTAAAAATGTGACTATGACATCAGAGTAACTTAAATGACCGCACAGAGCGGTTATGATGACGAAGATAAATTTAGACTGTTTAGCGACAGGCGGTAATGTTTGGGCTAGGCAGCCACAAGATCATTTCTTTGTTATTGGGCTGGAATTCTGACCGGTTCCTTTGTTTCGCGACGAATGTTCTGTACGGCCTTTGTTCCGCTTGTATGACGTAATATATTCAGGAGTGGAAAAGCGCAACGTTGGGCGCATAATGTGGAAGACATCCGCGTGTGTTAAGAGCGAACATTCGCCATAGTTGAATACACGATACGGTTTCCGGGTATTTTAACGCGAGGTAACTTAATCCGCGTGTTTCGAGGCGCGTAATTCGCTGTTTCGTGGATTAAAACACGACGCAGACGGCGACAACCTCTTCCGGTTACGAGATCCTTTAATGACGTTCGCGTCCAGTAATTAAGTGTCCATTGACCAGCATGAAAAGCCTTATGACCGTAATTGATCGGGGGCGGGCGGGTTAATCAGCGAGTAAGGTCACTAAGACGATGCTAATTACTGCGCAAGCACCAAATCAAGTAGCGGTCATTTCATTTTCATGGCACTATTGCCCGGAAACCTACGACAAGGCACCGGTTTGATTTCTAATGACAAGACGGCAAGTGGCATGTATCATGAATAATGTTTACTGAATCACACAGTCCCCGAGTTCTAATCGCAGTAATTTCGTTCCACGCTTTCGGGCGAATGTAAACATTGAAGGTCACGGGATTTGGAAGCGAAACAAGGACCGTGGTCCGCGTGGAAACCAAATTCACGGGCGGGAGATATCGGAGCTGTCGAAACCCGAGAGTCGGGGCAAGCGGTCAAAGAAGGTGGCCGATCGAATGGCGACGCTATCATCCGGGGCCCGGAAACGCGACTGTTGTGGTGTATTTGTATTTGTTTGCGTCGTCGCTGTCGCGAACTAGCGGGCATATCACTTCGGAAACCGTGCGACAGATGACGTGGCCGCACGAATATTCCTCTTCGAGCTCGTCATTGCCGGCTCCACTGCGCTGGTTGCAGCGCAAGCGATTTGTGCTGTTTGTATGGACAATGGAAAATCCTGAAAGCTCTGTTAACGCACATCAGCAGCAGATTGGGCGGATGTGCGTCTATTGATAGACAGGCCAGCACCAGCTTTAAATCGACAATAATGCATTTCCCGCGCGACCGCACAAAGGGGCTCACCGCAATTCCGCTCGGCTTGCCGCTCAATCACGCCCAATGGTTAGAGGCTCTATTAATGAAGGGTGTGCACACTCACGTAAGCGACCACCATTCCTGTAATTACCCTCTTGGCTCCAGTTGCGTTGTACGGGCTGGAGCCTGTTTCCGACGATTGTGCGAGTAATGAAAACACGACACCACTTGGCTCGGAGCTGCGCGCTATCTAACGCTTTCAAACATTAATATGAGTGAAATGCATGTCACTGCAACAAATACGAAGCACCACGGACCAACGTGTATGCAAATTGAACGCACGATTGCACGAAAATTGAACGATATTCACTACGCAGTTTTTTCGACTAAAACGGCTGTGCGTAATAACGGAAAGGTCATTATAAGCCAAATACAATGATGAAAATGTCTTTTCACCTCACATATTACTTTCTCCCAAACACCAATCTCGCACCTATGGTCAGAATGACGCAATCTCTCTTAATGGTTCGTACGTATATATCGATTACAACATCACCATTTTAATTAGGCTTTAAACAGTCAATCATGTATGCGATGTCTGGTGACATGCTCCTTGTCGATAATAAAACCGTCCGAAAATGTTTCGTGCCCCCCACCGCGACACGAATAACCAAATTCTTAAACACGAGGACTTACCTCGTGGAAGGTGTGCCCCGAGCTGCTGCATGTTGGCAAGACACAGCCTTTTATCGCCGGGCGGTGCTTGCATGTCGAGATCGTCCATATTCACCATCGAGGTTTTCTTTTCCAGCGATGGAGAATCTTTCGTTCCAAGTTAAACAGTTGCAATTCATTACAGCGCCGATAAGCAACGTCGCAGAACACATGGAAGAGAAAGAAAATGAATTTAATTAGTTTGTGACCCGTGACAATAAAAAATATTGCACAATTAACTAAATTCTGGCACGTTATGGACAATATTACTGTAGTGCGGAGTAGACAAAATATTTGCGGCATTGCGAAAGGGAGACAGACATATTTCCGCGAAATCCATGTGTAGGACATCAGTCACATCGCCGTTAGCGCCTAGAATTATAAGTTGGCAACAAACGAATACACTATAACGCTTACTGTTAGGACCAAAACTTTGTTTAAACAGATTGGACCAAAATTACAAACAAACGCTGGGTTAGATATATATCATTCAATTCATTTTATAAACGCGCACTACTAGTTCAACTGTATCACACCAATGCTGCGGGTCCATATGGGTAAACAACTACATTGCCATGCAAACTCATTGAATCAAATAACAATAAATGCTGTGTTAAAACAATCTACGAAATACCGTTTTATTTTCTGGTTTAGGAATAACCTTCCCTATTGAAATAAACTACTTAAATCTGTAATTTTTTACTACTTCATCTGAGGTCTGTTATAGCTTAATATACTCTCTAAATCCATGTAGCTAAGCACGCATGTCGTATAGTTACTGCTTCCTGTAGCATAGAGGCGTCGATTCAATTCCTGCTTCCGTACTTAACAGAACCTAACACCCGTTTCATCAATCTTAATAAAGGCCTACAGTTACTATGGAGGTTTATGGCGCGCAGCAACTGCTTTGAGAGATGAAAAATAACCGTGCGAGGTTCGGATTGCATTTCCTCTGCGGTTGCTGCTCCGATCAGCTCTGCTCATCTTACTGCCAGGAACCATCTATGTGAAAAACTTCACACTGTTTTCCCTGGCTCTAACTCTCTTCTGTGCTGTAGCTCTGGCCAGACCCGCTAGCCTGTGAGGCGGAAACGACTCGTTACTCGATCAGGAAGCGACTCCGAGAGCAGCGTCAATGGTACATGGACGTGTGTGCTGGCGCGCGGGCGAGTGTACCATTAAACTGCGAGGGTGTGTGCGCGTAATAGAGGTGTGCGCTGTGTCCAGAAAACAATGACCTTCGGCGCAAGGTCTGTTCAAACACAGACGAGAAAACAAAAACTGGCGAATCGCACCCAATCGCAGCGACTTCCGTGTTAAATTAACAATTCCTTCACAAGGCACTCAAACTCGCACTTAAAAACTCGGAATCACTTACACGGACCAGACGCCCGAAATAAAACTACACGGAGAGTCTTCACCGCTACGCGTTCACGGAAATAACAGGCAGAGATACATTTCTCGTCTGCCGGAAACGAAAACAGAGCAGCTCCGAATGGGACAGGTTTCCGTTTGGCCCCAGACACGTCAGCATGCGATGAAGCGAGCACAGTTAGCGCTACTTTCGCCACTATCTCGATTCTCGGTCACTGTCAAAAAACCCGCCGATTGTTATTAACTAATGTGATGCGTAGTGGCACATGAGGGCATGGCGCCTGTCTACCAGGAAATTAACTCCGCTTTGAAATTGCTTAATCGCGACAAATTGAAGCCGGTACAAGTTTACGGCGCCAGTTATTTAGATTAAACACACATTAGTACCTTAAAATTGAGCGCAGGCTAATAACTTTGATGGACGAGCGAATATACCATGGCTGTTTTATATCAACACGCTTCAAATATCGGAAATCGCACCGGGTTAGTGCATGTTCCCATTGCCGAAAGGGTAATCCTGGAACATTTTATCCAAAATCCTATTTCCAGAAATGCTTCTAACTAATCAGTTGCTGAGTTTTAGCAGGGCGCAGGCAGCAGATTGCACTACGCTTGCCGCCTTTCCGCTCGTCGGCGTTCCATCGCAGCATCCTATTATTCTCACTTTAGCCGGAAGCAGCTCGCCTGAGCGGCTGAATTGGTCCTGCCGTATACAATCGGTGGAAATAACGCGCTGAGGGCTTCTCAAGAACAGGAACACTAAAACAAGACGGTGACGCGCCAAGGAAACTGGACCAAGGGGATCTTATACACACGGCACTCGAGTTCTTGTGACTCATGTTTGAAAAAAGTAAACAGCGACTAAGCGTTTACCGGACCGAAACTTGCAAATCAGGTACCAAAAATACTTTAAGCAACTGCAATCCAGTTTAATATATGTACATTATATTTAACGCCAAATGCTATTGTGCCGAATTATTATATGAAGACGTAATATTAGAACCACGGTTAAACTTTCTAATAACAAGGGACTCAATTGGGGGGTTTAAAACATTTTGGACTTTTAGAGAATTGAGTGGGGTTTACTTCTTGCTTTTCTAATTTAGTGTATGGTTGTTTTTGGTTGTCTGTATGGTTGTTTTTGCAACTTCTGGAACCATTTGACTGATACGAATGGGCATTTTTAACCGGAAACACTTAGTTTCTGGCATCTGTTTTTAATGGCGTGGGAATATAACGGAATGGGCTGTACCGGACGCCCAATCTCATTATAAGGAAGTGCAACAACCGGGTAATAAAATGGCCGCCTCGTAAAGTAACCGATAAACTTCGGTTCAGCCAATTATATGCAAAATAATGTTAGTTAAGTGGACATTAGCATCTCCACGTTTAAATGGCATTTATTGTTTATCGCTGCGGTTTAGATTAAGTGCACCAGCTGTGCACTATTGGCGCTAATGATGCGTTGCGTCACAAGCCTTATTGGGCATGCATGCTGCATTGAACAAAGCACTATCTCTGAGAATTACGTTAATGATATATCGTAAACTGTGGCATGCTTGGCCGGGAGTAGCGTATGGCTAATCTCTTGAACTATTACACTGTTATGATTGAGGCCAATAAAAAGCTTTTCCTTGTCGCTGCATTGCTTCCGGATGGATTGTGCACTGAATCCGTTCCCACGGTGGCATTGATCCATACGGAAGGACGGACAAGCTTAGCCAGAGGGTCACGAGTGTGCTATCCGGCAGTATCGTGGAAGGGGGTGGTGGTTCGAACCGGAAAACGGATTCGATCGATTCGTTTTGATGGCGGTCAATACAGCGAGCTTATTCCGTGCATGCTGGCAATCTATCAAGGGCATCGAGTGCTTTGCTGCGTAAGATATCTCAGCAATCGATAATCCCCTACCCGTCCGCCAAATATTCAAGTGAAAGAACTACGCGTACGTTATCTCTTGGGGTATTTTTAAACATAAGAACGTAAATGTTTAAAACATTCTGCCATGCTATTTTTACAAAGTCAAGAGAGAATGGCTGCCCATATTTAAATTGCGTTATTTGAACCTAACAAGCTCATTACGTCAAACCACTGCGGTGTCACGTAATCTTCTGCGTCATCCATGTGCCGCGTGAAAGGTCAAGCCAGCTGACGGTGATAGGGATCATCATTGTACCGACATAATCTAACCGCAATTGAAGCGTCGAACCTATTTACCGTATTACCTACATTCGATGTACGATTGTTATTGCTTCGTCGTATTAATTACATTTGATCGTTTATGCGTCGCCCGGGTTTGGTGGCTTCCGGGCGCCGATAATTAGACACGCTGGTCGTAAATCCAATAATTAGACACGCTGGTCGTAAATCCGGATGACCGCGCAGATCGCCCTACTAATTACCACCGTTTGAGGGGAAATATTAGTAATTGCCTCGCTTGGTAAACGGCCTTAGAGCTATTGAAGCGGGAAGGGGCAGCTGTTGTCTAGCAATGAAATAATAAGGAAACGGCGATGAAAATGGGCATTGTGAATGTGAGAGCTCTAACAAATCCGGAACCAACTGTGGAGTGGGCGGAAGCCAAGAGCGATTGCGTCATTGTAAAAGCATCTCTCTCTGCCCGCCGCCGTGGTTTTTGTTTCTTTGTTCATCCCAAGAGCAACCATTCGTCTTATAGTTCCTACCCGCCGCTCCGTAAATAACTCCATGAAAGGTAATATCAGGCAGAATTCTGTCCAGCGGTGAGCGCTCTTCCGTTCCTAATCCATTCAACTTGATGACAGGCGATGCGCACGGGCGACCATACCAACACGACCCTAGGTGTGTTTCTATCTTGCTATATTTAATTTTGTGTGTTCCGCTGCGCCTACGTGATTCTATTTCCGACTTCTGCTTTGTCCTCGTATGATGACGTCGTGCGCGGTCGGTGACGCGAAAAACTTAGTCAATTATTTACGACGCATGGCTAGTGTAACTTTAAATACATACACACGCAATTGACGTAATTGGGGAGGCACCGCTGGCCCTCCAAACAACAAAGAGATACCCAAACTATTACGCTTACCATTTCCACGCTCCAATAAGTCTCTCTCGGTTTCAGAAATGTTGGGACTAATCCTGTTGTTTCGGACTGCTGGATCAGCAGCGTAATGTTGTTCCGATGATTTATGACCGTCGGTGTTGCAATCACTGCTTCGTGGTAGCTCCCTTGGCGAGATGTCGGACTCGGCTGTGTCGATTTTCAAAGTCATCATTGCAAATCCGATAAACGGGGAATTCGTTGGTCGCCGTTTCCCTTCTCGGGATTTGTAGTTTTTTCTCTGCTGAACACTCGTGGTGCGTTTTATCGTTTTTTGAACTTTGTTTATAAACACTTTCTATATCCCTCCGTAACGTTTCCTGCTTCAAATAGAATAAAGTAAGAACGGCAAAATATAGCTTTACATTTACACAGAAGTAAAGGATAGGCCTATACATATTTCTGTGCTGTCACTTAACTCTGCCAGTCGAAATAGCGATATGCGGATATACTATATCCGGGACAGAACGGACATCTATCTTGTATGTTGAAAACTCACGTTGGTCGAGATTACTGACGCGACTACGTCATTAAGCATTCTGTCGAGCCGATAAATACTATCTTGCCTAGGGCCTGTTTTGTTCCAGGTTAATAATAATCGCGTAGTTTCCGCCGCACAGGTCGTTTCTACTACCCTATTTCCTGCCGGCGGACATCGTCATATCTTTACGATTCGTTTTACTGACTCAGCTTTACGGTTCGCTTTTGAGCTACTCAGCTGTGAGCTGTTGTTACGAGACTGTGAGTGTTGTGTTGCCAACACGAGCGAGTCGCACCGAACGAGAGAACCGGAATTAAAAGACATCTGCACATCCGCTCTCCCTTTTTCCTTGCGGCGTACTCAATCGGCCTCGCCAACGGAAGTCGTCGCCGGGATGCACAAACAAAATCACGGCGCTCTTTTCGAACAAAGAGCGAGCAAGGGCAGACCGGACGAAAAAGGCTCTTTGTTCCTATCAAATCGCCTTTTTCCTTTTCCGGCGGCGGAGTTCTCCCGTCTCCCGTGTACGGTAATTACGCCACCTCTGTTGTCTCGTGACCGTGCTGCTCCAGGATATTTGTTTTCATTACTTCCTGTCTTTGCCGTTGTTATTACAACATCCACATATCAAATCGCTATTTACTGAAGAATGTTTTCAATCTCGTGATGCAAATTGTAAAGGTACGATTTCTAGCAGCGCAAGCAACATTTTTATTGTTGTAGTTGCAATTTTCGACTGAGTTTCGTAATACATACCTCCATTAAAATGGAAAGATTAACGCTACCATATCGCAAAATGCGGCATGGTCGTAAATCATTGCATTTGAGTAAACTTGTAAAAACAATTCATGGCACAGTGACGTTCGAACACAAAAAAGAAAGAAATGCCAGTACGATACCGTATTTTTATAAAGTACCCCTTTTCTTAAGCAAATACAATTTTTTAAGAGAAAATACAAAAATTCAATGATACATTTATTAACAATGACATTGGCCTGAGAAGGATGCAAAACCTACCCGTGTTTTGTGGGATGTTAACGATTTATATTTATTTGCCTCCTAAAAATTAAACAAAAGTCTATAGGCTGCATACGTGCAATATATATCAGTTATTTTGATGGGTGCTAGAAACTACCCGCTTTGTGTTACTACACGCTTTCCACAAAACGTCGTTAATTTGTACGGAAATTGTTCTTTTGTTTCAATTTTGCTTACTAAAGGCTTCGTCTACACCCAAGCTCGCGCGCTGGTGGAAAGGTGTTTGTACTTATGTATTGGGCGTGGGCTCGTAAAAAATGAACAAAGTTACGCCGACTAGTAAGCGTGTGTGGACACGCCAGAGGGGTCAGTGACCTATTTCACGGCCATATCATCCGCCTAGAAATACATTCACGAAAAGTACACATCATTTTAAACCTACAAAACTACAGAGTGCTTCTGTTATTTAAAATGGTAGTAGAAAAATGTTGCTAAATTGTAAACCGTACATCCAACGTAATTTGGCAACTTTTTTTTCTCCGAACCCACGAGGGACACTTAACAAACTTGGTTATATATACCATTCGGTTTACGTGTAGATCGTATTAGTCATTCGGCCACACGACCGTACAACGTAATTTAGCAACTCATTTACCAAGTCGTCTACGAGTCTTGCACAAAACACCAACTTCCAACAAGAAACCAATGGTCAGTGTGCCCGTTGGGTTACCGAACATGTTACTTATAATTATATAAAAAAAAAACGTGTAAGGGAAGAGCCATTGGTTGTGTGGCCGAATGGTTTAGGGTCTGCTTCGACAACTTAGACTTGTATTTAATTTTAATATAAAGATATCCGACCGGTTAGTCTGGTGGTTTAGTGCGACGCCTTTTAACCAAAAGGTTGTAGGTTCGAAACTGGTCGCCAGCTAGTCCTTGGGCAAGGCACATAACGAACATTGCCTGAACTCGGATTAATGGGTTCTACTAAATTTAAGCAACGTATGAAGCATATACAACACACTGCAATATGCAATAGCTCTAGTAACCCGACGGTGGGCGCGAGTTGATCTGACGTTTGCCCATGTGTTAATCCTCTTGGTGTTTTCCCATTCACGGGGATAAAAATGAATATCCTATCTTATCCAATATTGCCCAAAATCAGCGGTTTTTAAACTATATTTGTTACAATGACCTACTTTAACTCGTGAACTTTATTCTGTGTATAATAAAAATTAAAATGAGCAAAGTTGTATTTATATCCACATTTCTAACTATTTTTGTCCGATCATTAGGTTTTTATATAGTGTATCACGCAGCGGCAGTAATATTTTGTAAATCTTGTTGTGTGGTGCTAAATTGGAATTTGGAAAATTATTTTTTTCGATGGTTTTATTGTACTCTGCCACTCATGGAGCCCCAAATAAATCGGAAAAGCTATTCATTTTTAAATGGTGTAAGAAGCTTTAAGTATTTTTGGTTGTATCGTGCTAAGCCGCATGTTTAGTTTTTTCCCTTTTAGCTTCCACAGTTTAAAAATGTTGTGAAAGTCAGCAGTATAGTTATAAAGTCCATGAGATTAAAGTTCTTCGTGTTTCGAAGCAATCTGTAACATTCGGCATCGTTTTCGTTCGTACGATGTAATCTGAGGAACCCGTAGAAGTCTAAGCAACTTGTTAAAATACAGTATTGTTATCTTGATTGAATAAATATTATTGATAATCTATTGTGGGTGTATATATCGAGGAAAGAATCCTGCACTAATACTCTTTATTTATACCAACGTAGCCAAACTACTGATATGATTTTGGCGGCCCGCCACCTTTCACAGTATTGATTTAATTTGTATTTGTTACAGTCAGATAAATTTATTTATAACAAGAATAGCATCTTTTAATGGTTGCAAGACTCGTGAAAATCAAGCTTACAAGACTTCATAAAGTTTATTACTACTGTGAGAATTCATTGTTACGTCACACAAGTGTTCATTAAATGAGAGCGTTTCGCCACTGAAGTACTAGATCACAGTTTGAACAGGGATGTAGGCGAATATAGCAATACTTCCAGTGAAATAGTTGCCACATATTTGTGAAATGGCCCTTAAGTAAAATATAGTTGGATCACGCTGATTTACACGACCAAAAATATCCTAATTAAAAAGTATAGGCACTATAAAATGTTATTTCTGTGTTACGCGCGAAATGCAAAATTAAAGCGCAAAAAATCAGATTGGTTAAATGTTTTCTTGGGAAAACTGAACGGGGAAAAGCTGGAAACTGCACACTAACTGAAGATACGGGCATCAAGAGTAAATTTTTAACACTTTACGAAAATTGCCTGAACCCAGCATATTAATGGGTTCTACCAAATTGAAGGAACGTGTGTATCATATACAACACACTGCAATGCAATAGCTCCGGTAACCCGACGATGAGCGTGAGGTGATCTGACGATGTGTTAACCTTAACCCCCTTGGTTTTCACATTCACAGGGATAAACATGAATGTTCGATCCTATCCGTTACTTTTGGGTTTGAGATTGGTATTTAGGGCTGGGTAAAAATTAGTTTCCATAGTTTTAGTGAGCAGTTTCCCAACTTTCCCTTTTTTCTACTTTTGTTGTACTGTTTTCTTTTTCTCCAATGTTTCCTATTTATTTGTAGACTCTTAATCCTTTAACGAATAGTAATCAAAAATCGATTGTAAAATGATGTTTAGCCGATTGCTGACAACGTTTAGCCATCAACGGATGCATGTGCGCCAATCTTCAGGCTTCAACAAGTTCCCAGTTATGAAAGTTCAACCGGTGGGGATCAGCGGAAACTTGATGATGGCGATCGGCCTCACAACGCTTGTGGGCTGCATTTGCATGGTGCAACGTTCAGGGTTTCTCATTCCGCATACTCCGGGTGTGGGTTTCAATTACAAAAAAGTTCATATCGACCTAACAAAACCGATTGGGGAAGATTAAAGAAACTAAATAATACTTAAGTCTTTGTTACAATGCTATTTAACATTTATTTTCATTACATTTTTATTTATTACCTGAAATTTATACAAAATTTACCACTGTGTGAAGAACATATTAAACTGTTACCAAAAGATAATGTTTTGGTAATGCCTGTAATAAGTAATTTCCTGTTTAAGTAATTAGTTCTGTCAGTTACTTGCTTCGTTAAAGTTCTATTGATTTAAAAGCTTTATTTTTTGTTAGGTTTAAAATTATCAATTGTAATAAATAAGCAATATGTCTGAGACATTAGGGAAATTGAAGGTGTCCAACGACAGTGATAATGAAGACTGCTCATGGATGATGAGCAGGGATGTTGAACTAATTTTAGAGTCGCATGATAAACAAGTCCAAGAAAAAATCACAACCACTCACTCGCCTGGCAAACAACAATCCGATGTTGCTGGGCTCGTTCAGCGAGATAATTTGGAACAAAAACCAGAAGAATTGAATGTGCTGTTAAATGACAATTTAGATACTCCTGAAGGAAATCTACATATAAGATTAGCAAAACTTAAAGAACAGCAGTTAAAAAATGGGGAGCGTCTCCGCAATTTAAAACGAGTAAAAGCATACAAAGAAAAGGTGTTCTATAGGTTAAATTTTTTTCATTATTCTACATGGTTATAACTACGGATGCCTCTAATTACTACAGGATCATTTAGATCGAGCCCTAACTCTTCAAGCGATTGTGTATTAATTAGAGGTATCGTATAACTACAGGGTTTAACAAATGTAATAAAATAATACATTGATATTGCCTCATTATATTCAAAATGTGATGGCATTTACAAAGTTAACCCATAACATACATTCAATTTCTGTTTAAAACTTTAGTAATGTCAAATCAGTAACAGCTCTGGCCACAGTGAGCAAATTGCTATCCGTTTTGCCAACCATAAATTTAAAATGAGCACCGATCCTTAAAATGAGTTTTTAACCTTTTTGGCTATTAAAAAATTAAATAGTTTTTGGCACCTGACAAACCAAAATAAAAGATGTTTTATGCCGCTGTAAAAAGTTTTATGCCGCTGTAAAATGTTAAAACACAATATAAATGTAAAAAATGCAACTTATTTTTACTCTTGCAATTTTTATCACCACTGCATGTGTCAGAATGAGTAGTACAACATGTCGTACTGTTGCAACATTTTGCAGTTTTTGAATTATGAACAACTGCCTTCAGACCAACAATTCCTGCTTAATGTTCAGATCATCAGGCTTACACATAACCACATTTATTTTCTGGTTACAGAACAATCTTGAGACTTTGGAAAGATTGATCATCAAGTGGAGAAATTCTTGTCAGGAAGCATTAAACGAACTTATTCAGTTTGCTCCTCAGGAACCCAAACCGACAATGAGGCAGCTGTTGTCACATTTATCAATCAACCCATCTTTGGTTGAATTTGATAAAAAAACACAGGAATTTTTTAAATCTATGCCAGCTCCTGGGATTGCAGCACAGGACACTACTTCTAAAATTGAAGATACTTCATGACCAAGACTTTTTAATAGTTTTAATATAGTTTCCTATTGATTTGTTTTTATACTTTGCTTGATTGTTACCAGAGTTTGCAATACCACTCTTTCAAGTTTTGCATTGAATTTGCTTGTATTAAACATACCGAGTTACAGAGCACACAAATATGTATATTAGAACCATAAATTCCAAGAAAATTGATCAAATTATACAGTGAGTTATATGATATGATAGCATCCAACATAGATTCATGCAGTTTCTATTCTTCGTGAATCAAATCTTGCCATCTCATAACCGATGTCGGGAAAGTTTGTTAATTTTGGACTTTGCTGTCGATTAAGCTTTATTGCTGCGAGGTGCAGTTTCTCCACATATTCAG
>CH002567.1:1987330-2005589 GCA_000149265.1 Ciona savignyi | reverse complement strand
TGAAGAAAACAAAAAAAAGAAGCAAACATCAGTTGGAACAAAGTGTTCCACGACGAAAAACTAAAGTAAAAATTGTACAGAAGCAGAAAAAGAAAAAAATTGCAGCTGCAAAGCAGAAGGGTGCAAAACGCAGCAAGTCCTTGCTAAAGTTCGTTCTAAAGAAAAAGAACAGAAGCAGCAATTTAAGTCTTAATCCTTCATCGAATAGTAACCATCAGACTTGTCAATGCTGCCAGAGATTTTTTGACGTCTTAGTCAAAAGTTTAAGCGAGGAAAAATTAAAAAAGAAAAGGGGCAGCAAAAAAAAGAAGATTGCAAAGGAGTCATCGAAAGAACGAATCTTAAAACAGTGGAAGCCATGTTGCGGGACTAAAAAGTGTTGTAATCAATCGCCACTTCCTAGTTCAGGGGTAGTCAGTGATTTGGCTGTCAATAGTATAACCAGTGAAAGTGATTCCAAACCGTCTACTTCTGGTATCAATACTAGCAATATTTTATTTCCAAGTTTAGGTGTTTTTAAACATAGGGACTTTGATTTAAATAAAAAAATAACAAAACCGATAGTACAGACACCCTGCCTTGATTTAAGATCAATGACTAAAAAGCCAAGAAAAGGAACCAATAAACAAAATGCAAAAAAAAGTGGGAAAGGAAAGAAGAAAGGAAAAGTCATCACTAAAAAGGTAACCAGGAAGACGCAAGCAACTCAAAAAAAACGCCCCAGTCCAACTGGAGTAAAAACCAAGAAGACGCGCAAGCCTAAAAAGGCAACGAAAAAGAAGTCGCTTCAGATAGCACCCATGCCTAGAGCTGAACACAGCAGAGGGAAAGAAAGGCGAAGAAAGAGAAAGCAGAAGTCAGCAAAAAAAAATAAGGATGGAGAGACGCGGAGTTCGACTTCTGAAAAATTTCCATTTTCGCCGGTACCAAGTGCAAGAATACCAACTTTTATTGCAATGGTAAAAACTGCTATTCGAGATCTGAAGCCATTCCGAATAACTGGACGAGATGCAATTGCAAGGTACCAAATATAATTATACCAAAGGTATAATTTGCAAATCTACAGACTATTATAGGGTCAAGTAATTAGAAGTACTGCTTTCGCACCACACAATTTTAGCAGTATAAAGAATTACTCATTTACTCATTTTTAGTTTTGATACAATCGTTTCAGGTATATCCAGATTCGATACAGAGTAAGAAACGATGACCTTCTTAAATACGTACTGAAATGGCTGGTTGATATGGGTGTGCTAACTGTAAAGGACAAGAATTATTTGTTTGTTGGAAAAAGGTGATTTGATGAATTTTTTGGCATCTTTAAACTGATAAACGGGTTTCTTCACTTAGAACCAAGTTTGCATTTTTTAATAAAATGTTTAGGTTGATTTTACCATACAATGAACAATGGTAAACAAAAAAGAATATGTTAGAAGATACGGATAAAATAGTTTGAAGAGATTAATACCACATTTTACATTTATTTGACGACATAAACAGACTGTGTACAAACTGTACCACCCTTTGGCTTACATTGTGTTGATATGTATCCACAGATTGGTAACTAAGAAAACAGTTGCAATTGTAAGAAAATCAAAAAAGACCGCTTTGCAACAGCTGCTCAGAAAAAGAAAGATGAAGTAATATTTTGTTTTAACGATTTGCAAGTCAGGGAATGAGCTATGTTGTAGTGTTTCAAAGGAAAGTTTTACTGATGCTGCAGTAATACTCTATTTTTTTTAATTAAAAAAATGTTGCTTAAAAAAAATGTCCAAATGCAAGGACTGTTTGCAGATGCACAAATCATAGCCTTAAAGTACCAATATCATACAAGTTATTTTTTTGTAATTTTTAAATTTTACTAGAAAGCTTAAGAAAAAGAAGCACAAACGTTCGAGCAAAAAGTTAAAAGAACGTAGCAGAAGGTCTAAAAAGGTAGGGTTAAAAGTAAAGTAACTTTGTCCGGCCCGATGGTCTAGCGGTTAAGTGCGTCGCCTTTCAATTGAAAGGTTGCAGGTGCGAAACTGGTCGCTAGCTAGACGGTTGTGTCCTTGGGCAAGGCACTTTACGGACATTGCCTGAACCCAGCGGATTAATGGGTTCTACCAAATTGAAGGAACATGTCTATCATATACAACACACTGCAATAGCTCCGGTAACCCGACGATGGGCGCAAGGTGATCTGACGATTGCCCGTGTGATAACCCCCTAGGTTTTCCCATTCACGGGGATAAACATGAATATCCTATCCTATCCTAACTATTTAGTTGTTTTTCATATAAATTTCAAAAATAGATGAAGCATAGAAAAGGCAAGAGGTCAAAAAGATCAAAGAGATGTAAAAGTAAGAAGTGTTCCAAAAAGAGAAAAAAGTGTCGCAATGCCAAATGCACATGCTCTAAAGAGCTGAAATCAAGAAAAAACAGGATTAAATGGAAAACCAGATACATTAGGAAGAATGGAAAAATCTACAAACAAGATGAATATGTATAAATTAGTTGGCATGCACTTTTTACCTTGGCTCTTCGCACATAAACATATTCTCTGGGATTGAATGGATACTGAAAAAAATGAAATGAAATTGTGTTTTAGATCAAATAAACAAAGATACAATAGACCACTTTCAAATTTTTTATTTAAATAATAGACCCATTAAATTATTTCAATAACATGACCTTGCTTTCACATGTCTTATGATACATCTTGAAGTAATATGAGATATATAACACAGCGTTTCATAATGCCATTGTGTAAACTGATCTGACTTTGTTTCAACATTTTAAAAGGTGATGATACATGTCTGAGTGATGACAGTTTATAAAGTACAAGGTATGGACAGAGCACTTAACACTATAAAGACAATCATCACTTTTAAAGCTTTGTACCCATAAACATAATATGAAATCTAAAAATACTTTTAAACAAAAGTTATGTTCATTTATAAATCTGTTTAAAGTTTTAGTAGGCTATAAACCATTCATAAAAGACTTAAGTGTTAAACCGAAGGATACTGTCAGCACCAAAATATATTTAATATTAAAGATGGGGAATGAGGCATCATCCTGTTGCCAATTATTCGCCAATCAGTTGAACTAATGATACCGTTTAAATCAAAATTTATCTTTTAAAAAATATAGTAGCGTAGTTTGCAGACATTTAAGCTTTTGGTTATATGCTGATAATTTTCAGGGTTTTAAGCCCTTTTTCATTGTTCCTAGTCTTTGATATCATACAAAAGCCCCAACATGCTTAAATTTTTTAGTATAATCCATCCTGTTATAACATATTTTATATTATTGTCTTTACCGGAAAATGTGAAATCCACTGAACGACTATTTCTCCTTTAGCTTGGTTTTCCTCAACAGTGTTAATGCTCAGAACATGATCGTCCCATTTTCTACGATAGTTGTCGTCCACTTGTATTGTAAAAAACTGCCGTGCGCTTACGTCCTTGAATCTTCCGAACACTGTCGGAAATACTATTTTAGAGCAAAAAAAAAATACCAAAATGTAAAAACTAAACTGGTAGGCCTATGTAAGGAATATTGACTAAATATCAAACTCTGATGACACTTTTCAACATAATTAACACATTAAGCATTATCAAACCGTCTGGTTGAATTGTTAAGAAATACTGTCGTAACTGGAAAGATCTGGTATTCAATCCCTATTCTGTTCACTGAAATGTATGGCTCAACAATACAAAAAGAACAAAATAAAGGGCTAGCACCAAGTTAACTTCGAATCTTTAGGACATATATTTAGTTAAATGTATAAAATATAAGTAAATTCAAACCTGAAAAATTGGTTGCTATATGAATACAGCTGTTATTGGGTAAACCAGTATAGCTAAAGTATGGGATATATTCAGTTTAAATATTATCAACTAATTGAATTTCAAGTTTTAGAAGGTAATTACAGTTGTGTTAAAATAAAATTTAACAGTAACAACCCACATTTAAAATATTTATACATAAAATGAAGAGTGCCATACCTTTGTACTGCATAAATTGTGTGTCTTTATATGGGAATCTCCAAATTTTAATGTCGGGTTTGTTTAGTATCATCTCCCAATGTTGAGGTGTGCTAAATTCTGCATAAATGAAAACAATCCTATAATAAGGCCTCTTGCAATATAGTCCACCTCAAAAATGAAGTAAAATTGAAGCTGCTTTAGGCTGAATCCCTAAACAAAACGTTTTGGTATTCATTTTTATATCAATGCACAGGTACTTTACCATTTTCAATTTCATTGGAGCAATAACTGGAAGACTTTTCTTTCTCAAAAGAACCATTTTTCAGAAAATAAAGTTCATCAACATGCCTAAATAAAAAAAACACTAGTTCATATAATGAGGAGGTACCGGTACTACATATGTTTATCCTATAAATGTTGGGTCGTATAATGTAAGGATTTATAATGTAAGGATAGGATTTTTTTGATATTCATTCATCTGAGATTGTGCAGTGTGTCAGAACACTCTACAGATTATGACTATTTCACTCCTCTCATAGGGTTCAATCAACAGCCGTTAGCTGCCATACACAATGATACAGCTGAGTAAATAACAGTTAGCATTGATCCCACAACTTTTTTTGACGGTCCAATGTACTAGGACTTAGTTAACGATGTCTTGTAACAAGGACAATTCGGATTTGGAATACAAAAATTAGGGAATAAAAGAGTGGTTAATTTATACATATATATTACATATAGTACTATTTTTAAAAGTTGTGTTCTCGTAAAATAATACTGGTACAGTATACTCCAGTTGCAGAAAAGGTAGCTTCCCAACACTTATGCAATATAGTGTGTACGGTACCGCTTTTTTAAACACAAAGAAAACACTGCAACAAAGTACCGGTATCTGTCATTTCATTGTGCATGAATTTTTATTCTGCAAACTGATAAATTAATGTTACTTACGCTTCCAGTTCTGCATCACTAATTCCATTTCTATCCCATGAGAAGGAGCAAACAGCACCGGCGAGAAAGTATGCTGGCCGCTTTGGGTATAAATATTGATACAGTGATTCAACGAGTTTATTTTGGTTTGTCCATTGATGCCATCTATATTGGTGCTTGCATTTTACTTTGTCCAATCTTATCTTGAAGTTATTTAGTAGTGTTTGAAAAAACGAGGTTTCGTTTCGAAGCCGATGTTTGAACTCATATCGTAACATGCAGTGCAGGTCATTTATCTGGGTGGTCCAATTATTGTTGGTCAATTTAACCCTTGAGTTTTTGTATTTTGACAGAGTGCAAACAGTTTTTCTCAAGCTGGGGTTGAAGATGTTCATTTTACCATTTCACTGTCAAGCTATGCAGTAGGTTGAAAATAGGTTTACACTGCAAGCTACCTAATGCCACAGAATAAACACCTTCTACAGGTAAATCAGGCCACTACCAGTACGCTTAATACATTTGACAAAACTAAACAAAAAAAGAACCGTTACGGCGTTACCTGGTTACGAAATATTGATGTTTGTTACAAATATAGAAAATTTAAATTAATCGTTTATTAATTATAAACATCCGCATCTTAACTTTACAATCGAAACCTAGCTGCCTTGTACAAATATAAACAGGATATTATGTTCGTTCTTTCGTCACGGTGTGTAAGGTAAAATAAGTAGACGGATTTCTTTCGTTCACGCTGTTTGTCACTGGTGTTTCCCCGAAGTATTGAATGATTATCCGATCTTGGTAAAAATATATAATTTTAAGTGGTTAAAGTAACTTTGGGTTTAAAAATGTCCGCTAGCCCAAGAACACTATAACCGCTCAAGGTCACATTGTTTTGGTTTTGATTCAACAATCCTTTCGGGGAGAAATAAACTTTAAAAATGATTGAGCTATATTCGTGTTAAACTTTCTTGCCATCTTTCCCAAACTATTTTCCCGCATAAAGTTTCGGGCTGAGCCCTAATAACTCCACATGCTTCTGTCTTAAAACCAGCCCCTATAATAATAAGAAAACGAGATTAACTAACATTTTATGTTTATATGATAGAATATTCATGTTTCATTCCCGTGAATGGGAGAACTAAGGGGGTTAATACAAGGGCACAATCGTGAGATTACTTTAGTAATATATAAGGGACGTTATAACACGGGTTAATCGTCAGTTTATCGCCGCCACCATCCGGTAATTGCTTTGTTTTATCATAGAATACTAACTTACACTGTAAGTTAGTATTCTATGGTTTTATATAGGCCTACATAGCATAAACCTATATATTAAATATTTTCGCATAAGTTTGGGTCAGCCTAGGATTAGGATAGGGGATAGGATATTCATCTTTATCCCCGTGAATGGGAAAACCAAGGGGTTTAACACACGGGCAATCGTCAGATTACCTAGCGCCCATCGTCGGGTTACTGGAGCTATTGCAGTGTGTTGTATATGATAAACATACGTTCCTTCAACTTGGAAGAACCCATTAATCCGCTGGGTTCAGGCAATGTCCGTAAAGTGCCTTGCCCAAGGACACAACCTACTAGCTAACGACCAGTTTCGCACCTGCAACCTTTCGATTGAAAGGTGACGCACTTAACCGTTAGACCAACGGGCCGAGCCTAATAATCACATGCTTCTGTTTTAAAACAGCCCTATAACAATAAGAAAAAGAGCATAACTAACATTTTATGTTTATATGATAGAATATTCATGTTTATTACCGTGAATGGGAAAACTAAGGGGGTTAATACAAGGGCACAATCGTGAGATTACTTTAGTAATATATAAGGGACGTTATAACACGGGTTAATCGTCAGTTTATCGCCGCCACCATCCGGTAATTGCTTTGTTTTATCATAAAATACTAACTTAAACTGTAAGTTAGTATTCTATGGTTTTATATACATAGCATAAACCTTGGGACAACCCATTATTATACTAAGTTTATTATTATACAGTCAATTATACAGTCAATTAATGTAGTAGAAACCCATTAATATACTTGGACACAATAGTTTACCCAGCACCTCGTTGTGATTGCACATTTCGGTTATGCATGCAGATCTCAGTTAGCCTACTTACTGATGGAGATATTCGGCCCAGCAGGGAGGCACTGAGAAATTAGTTAATAGTGTACTACTTCATATCGACAGGAACATATGTACTCAGTTAACATCACTATAACTGTCGCCTTTCAATCGAAAGGTTGAAGGTTCGAAACTGGTCGCTAGCTAGTCGGTTGTGTCCTTGGGCAAGGCACTTTACGGACATTGCCTGAACCCAGCAGATTAATGGGTTCTACCAAATTAAATAAACGTGTCTATCATATACAACACACTGCAAAAGCTCCGGTAATCCGACGATGGGCGCGAGGTGATCTGAAGATTGCCCGTATGTTAACCCCCTTGGTTTTCCCATTCACGGGGATAAAGATGAATATCCTATCCTCCTCCCCACTAAAAGCATTCAATTAAATCTATTTAATTATTCTTACTTTCATAATCATGCGCCTCATTAAAATTAATATACGGTGGCAAGTTTTTTGTTGTTCCATTTTTGGTGTTTTCCTCCTTGTCCTCCTGGTCCACACTGTCGGACCACTTTACCGCCGAGAATTGGTAAATGTATATATATACCTAACCTACACAAAAATGGTCTTGGTGACTGGCCTATCAATCCAGCCCAGATTTTTTTTTCTTTAAACATCAAACTGTAGGTGAATCAGATTGTGTGTCCTTCAACAAGCAAAAAATGATGGGACTTTAGGTTACCAATCCAGTCTTTTTATACTCATATATATATATATATATATATAGTCTGTATATGTTTTCCTGCATGGCATATACATAATCTGTGTGTCTATGCCTACATAACTTTTACTTTGTTTGTGCAAAAAAAGGCCACTCGCAAATTTCTATGCATCAGGAGTTCTGGGAAAGAATATGACGATTTGAGTTTATCTATATACAGAATGGGGAAACGTACTGGTGTTACAACATTGTTGTTAATCCGCTCATACAGAAGATATATTTTGAAAGTGTTGAATGGGATTAAGACATTTTATATATATATATATATATATATATATATATATATATATATATATATATATATATATAATTAGGAGGATAGGATATATTTATGTTTATTCCCGTGAATGGGAAAAGCAAGGAAGTTAGAACACAGGCAATTGTCAAATCACCTCGTGCCCACCGTCGGGTTTCCGAAGCTATTGCAGTGGGTTGTATATGATACACACGTTCCTTTAATTTAGTAGAACCCATTAATCTTTTAGGTTCAGGCAATGACCTTTAAGTGCCCTTCCCAAGGATACAACCAACTAGCTATCGACCAGTTTCAAATATGCTATCTTTCGGCTGAAAGGCGTCGCACTAAACCTCCAGACTAACCGTAGGACTTAGTTTAATCCTGTATAGCAGTGTAAATTAACATCAACTATTTCAACAATTGATTGTGTAACAATGGCTAAAGCTTAATGTAGTAAGCCGTTTTGCCGACGGCATTGTTATGCTGTATTTGATTACATCCGCGCATACACGTCTTGCCGATTTGCGACGTGCCCATATCCGTTTGTTACATTATACAACAATCCATCTCGTGACAATTTAATCATCGGTCCATTTTGTAAATATGCACACATTTTTAATGTTCTTTGTATTTTTTTGCCAATGCAGGGTTGTCTTATTTTCTGTTCGAAATAACGAAGAAAGGAATTTAATCGAAATAAAACTTTCAGACATGGCAGATAACATTACCGAGATGTGCTCGACTGCTCGAACCTAAATATTCCCGGAAGAAATGAATTATACACAACACACTACAATAGCTCCGGTAACCCGACGTTTAGCGCGTGGTGATCTGATGATTGCCCGTTTGTTGACCTCCTTGGATTTCCCATGCTATATCGTCCCTTGTCCTATAATCCGTTAAAAATTATTTCATTTCATGAAAGTGCAAATTAGCGTGTTATTACGGTCAAAAATATTGTTAACGTAATATAAAAACTATTGCGATGTAGGCTACTACAAATCGATCGATTCAAGCTGTGTACAGAATTTATGTCTTTATACCATTGAAAATCGATAGTCTTTGCCAAACTTTTGTAATAAAACCATAAAATATTTTCAGTAAAAAAACACTTCTAAAAAAAAACACCAAACATCTAATTCAAACAAAACCATGTAGTCAATTTTTAAGTAAATATGTAATAATCTATTTGTGTTGCTCACACGTTCATTTTAACGTCTCATTGGTTACAAAGCTTGGCGCAAACATGCGAAAAAAAAGACAAGGAAAAAAGAAGAGAGAGAAAGAAAGAGAGAGAAACAATGTGTATTTCACTGTCCATTAACCAGCTATAACGGTTAAGTTTCCTTTTTCTTTCACAGGGAATACCCCTTCTACGGGAGTCGCGCAGTTTGCTGGGAGTTCGTGATGCGGCAGTAATATTGTCTAGTGTGGTCCGTGCGTGGTCTGGAGTGCTCACAAACAGTAAGATTCCGTTTCGGTTTGTACCATAAATGTGCTGCTGTAAATGAAGTTGTTCGAATTGTATGTAATATCTGTAGAAACCTTTCATTTTTGTTTCTAAATAGTAATGCAGAAATTTCATAATATACCGAAATATTATTGTTAAATATGCTGCATGCAATTTTTCTGTTGTACTTTATACTACATCAGCGTAATTAAAGAGCGTTAGTGATTATTATCTTTTTTTATTATTTAACTTAAAAAGTGTACCATGGTGTAAAGTGTGCCAAAAATTAGGCAAAAGTATATTAAAATATCATTATTTGTCTGAATAAGCATGTTGACGATTGTATGGTTACAGTGTTCGGTTGTTAGAAGCATTATGTTTCCGTACCTCTAATTACTACAGGGTCGCTCGGAGCGCTGTTGAATCGCTTGGAGAGTTAGGGTTAGGCTTAGATTTAGGGTTAGTATCCGAAGGGCTCAATCCAAGTGATTCTGTATTAAATAAAGTCACCCTTATGTTTAATTTATTAGTCCGGTTAGTCTGGTGGTTTAGTGCGACCGAAAGGTTGCCTTTCAACCGAAAGGTTACAGGTTCGAAACTGGTTGCTAGCTAGTAGGTTGTGACTTTGGGCAAGGCACTTAACAGACATTGCCTGAACCCAGCGGATTAATTGATTCTACCAAATGAAGAAACGTGTGTATCATATATACCATACTGCAAAAGCTCCGGTGTTCACAAGATGTTCTGATGAACAGTGAAGTCTATCCAAACCACATATTTTTCTTGAATATAAATTTGTGGCAATTAAGAATGCAAACTGCATCCTTATCTTTAAAATTGTAATATGGTGTATTTTGACTAAAAAATGTTCATGTTAAACTAACCTTTGAAATGGTGCGTTTTACTAAAACAGCAGTTCTATTGCGCACCATTACAATGCATTTTATCATGGCTCATATAAGTTAAAAATCAAGCATACTAGCCATGAATATTTTAACAAGGTTATACACTTCTGCACCCTAGGTAAAACAACAAATTAATGGAATTATACCTTTGCATATTTTAACACAAAAAACAACATCATATCACCATTTCTACATAGATTCCTCGGAATGTGGTGAAAAGTAGACTCCTCTTCAACATTATCTACGGTGAATTGTACAATGGGGCTGGCATGTGGCCGGACAATCCGAATTTTCCCCCGCAAAATAATCATCCTCGCGTTCCTGTTATTCTTGGTGCTCTATGTAACAACGATCCCACCAAGTCATTATTCTGGTATGTCTTACTTGGTTTTGTAGCTTTTTTTAAATAGGTTTTTAAATAAATCACACAAAATTTCATACTTTTAGATAATTTAACTTCCATATTATGTTATAAAATTAATTGAACCAAACATAAAATTTTAGGTGCTGGATAAATACCTTTATTCAGAGAACAAAAATATTTGTTCTACTTACTTTTGTCCCTAAAGATTTTAAAGTATACCGGGTTATTTTTTTATATTTTACTGGTATCATGTTAAAACATGATTCCTTATTTAACTTTTAGGTATTTCTTAATTGTGAATTTTTAATATTTTGACAGTTTTTAACCGAAATTATCTCATCAATGCATCTGATGACGGTATGGTTAGCATGAAAGTGATTTTAGTTTTTAGCAAACTGCAATTTTAGTGTTTAACCGCAATGTTTGCCGTAGTTAAATAACAAATAGATTAATTTGCAGTGGTAGATAGCATTTTGTGAAATATTGCTAATCCTTAAAAGAGGGTCAAACTACTGCATTGAATACTATTGACACCTCTTCATTGTGATTCTGCTTTTTCTGCTTGTGAAACAATTTATATGTATTAGATTACCCCGCTTGCAGTAGAGATCCTATCTTATCTGATTTATATTAACAATAGTTGATTTCCTTCCATTCTTCCATTGTTGACACCAATTGAATTATTCTAATGGTACTGTAATATACAGCCATCATGTTAATAAGTCTTTTCTATTAATGAAATTTGTTTTTAATTTATAACCTTAGCTAATCAAATATTAGACTGGACAAAAACTGTAATATAACAGGCCAGTTAACATGTGGTACCCTATTAGATGTCAGCAGAAAGATAGGTTCAAAACCAACTGCTAGGTTTTTGTTTTTGTCCTCGGACAGGGCACATTTAAAAATATTTTATTTGCGTAACCGGTTCCCAGCATTTTTACTTCAAATTTCAGCATATATAATCTAAATTCAGTTGAATTGCACCATATATATACTTTAAATTTCAGTTGATCTAAATTCTTTGGAAGGCGAACGTGGTGAAATTATAAAAAAATGGGACATGTATCTTCAACACTTAGCAGAAGCCAATGGTGTTACAAAGATCCCAAAATTTGCTAAAAGCTTGGGAACTTTTTTTCCTGATTCTATGAAAGGTAAACAAGTAAATTTTAAAGCATTGTGTGTGCTAGTATTTCCGAGCTATAGTAATGTTTACCATATGTATATAACTTAATTTTTCATAGTAAGATTTAAAGTAAGATATGCTAAGCAGCAAACACTATTCCCTACGTCTAAACACCATTTTCTAAACCCAACTTTTGTTATGAATTTGCCTTATCACACATTTTGTATCTCGACATGTTTTTCTTAGGATTTGCCATTTTTTTGACGAGCCTAAAACAAAGAATCAGCTTTTTGGAGAACAAAGTTTCTGCACTGGAGAATAAAGCAGTTATTCAACCTAACGATCTAAAAAATGCGAATTCTGAAAATCCTGGTAAGACTAAAGTTAGCCTTTGAAGCAGTGATTCTTTTATGATGCATTTGATTTGTACCACGCATTTTTGTTTCCCGCAATCGAACAGGCGCAATTATACAAAGCAATTCAGCGGAATGTCCCTTTCCTGATTTAGACTCGCATTCAACGTGCAAAGTTAAAATTGCGGTAACTATATGCGCAGGTTTAAGTGTGTATTATTTTTCATTTAATTTCCTTCACACAGTGGATGAGAGAAATGTGGAAGTCTGACTCATGCTATGCAGATTGGGGCGTAGATGGCTCAGACTGCACAATCTATCACTACCTTAGTCAGGTAGAGCACTGGTGCCCGCCCACCGGGAAAAACATTAATTCAACTAAAAGCGTTCGAAGTGAAGCTAAAATTGTACCAGTAAGTATTATTGTAACATACTAATCAAGCCATTATTTGTGTTAATGTGTTGGTAACTAAACTTTGACCATGTACTATTTTGTTACTTAACCATTGTGATTTTTTTACACTCTGTGCTTTAAAAAACACACAAAGTTCAACTTCTTTGTATTGTCAGGCTATTCCAATTAAGTTTTATATACCAGTCAATAACACAAGTAGGTGTATATGAAACAACTTACTCTATTTATTCATATTAAGTTAAGTCCATTGTTGCTTTTACATGAAAACAAATACACATACAACTCTAAAATCAAATGAAAGATAAAACTAAATAACGATTTAAAATAAAAGACTAGTATTGTTGCAAAATTCCATTTATTTTTACAAACTAAATAAGCAAGTGTTATGTTTATAGTTTCAATTTAGAAAAAAAAATTTTTTTTTAAATTTGTTTAATTTATTTCAGAGCGAAATTTTTGAATCGAAATTATTGATTCTAGAATAAGTCTAGACTTGATTTGGACAAGGATATCCACACAGTGCCTGCATGCGGTATTTAAAAGTAGCGGAAACTGCTAAATCATCATAATTTCAGCTGGAGATGAAACAGAACTTCACGGAACTCTTCAAGATCCTGGGACGCGATATCCAGTACAAATGGATCAAAATGCGAATGCGTCGAATGCAGGGAAGTTGGTTGGAGGCTGCTCAATCATTGGCAGCGAAATTTGATACGGGAAAGTGGAAAAAGAAAAAGGCAAGTGTACATTAGCAGCGTAATGCCTTTGCGCATTTCATAGTATATTAGCCTGATCTCACCTTTATGCATGGTTTAATCAATTCAGTATAGTTTTGTATATGTATGAGATTTGGTGACTTTTATAATTAAATATGCATATAAACATAATGCCTTCTTAGCGTTGTTCAATGGTTGTTTTTGTAATAAAATGGTCCAAAGAAAATAATTAAAACACTATGTTTAGTAGCCTATGTAACAATAAGTTAAAAATATTACCTTTATGTTTAACTAAACAAAATAAAATATATGTCTTAGTTACTAATCCTGTGTACCAGAACTGCATTGCATAATTGGCTGACAGGAGTATTGTATATGATAGAATTAAATATATTTTTCCATTCATGCATATTGTATAGCTAATGAATGACCTAATTATAACATCCTAGGCTATTATTCTATTTCCGGCTTTATGCAACTGTTCATATATGCCTTTTACATAAGTTACACAGAAGAATTACCTATTTTAAAGCAGTTCTAGAATAGCATTTTTGAATCTAGTATTTCAAATCCTATTCTAGAATAGTTTGTGCTATAAAAATTCAATGTTATAAAATTAAAAAAAAAAATTAAAAAGAGAAAATTGTGTCAAAACACGACATGTAATGGAACAATATGAAACTTGTAACTCTACAAATAAATAGAAGATTTGAATCAGTCCCAATATTTTAAATATTGAATAATAACATCGAATTTCGATTAAATCAGTAGAGAATTCTAGTTTATATATCCCAAGTGACACTATTTACCTCTGTTTTGAAATTAAGTCCAAACCTTTGTGTCTGCAGACAAAAGAATTTCCTTTGTGAAAATATTTCAATTAGATGGATATCCATGCCAAATGCCACTAACACCCCAGACATTTATTTCCTGCCTTACAAGCCGAATTAAATTAATTATTAATGTATATTTCAAGGTCCTGCTGCTTTTGGGTTTACTTGCAAAGGAGACCGGATTTAAGATTGCCGACAATGCATTCAAAGGTGGGCCGCTTGGGGAGTTGGTTCAGTGGTCAGATCTTATTTCCGCTCTCTATGTTCTTGGCCATGAAATTAAGGTCACTAATTCGGTGGAACAGTTGACAGAGTGAGTCACTTTTATTTTAATCCTAATTTTTTTTAGTTTTTTTTTTTATTAGTAAGTCACTTTTATTTTAATCCTAATTTATTTTAGTTTTTTTTTTTATTAGTAAGTCACTTTTATTTTAAACCTAATTTTTTTTATTTTTTTTTATTAGTAAGTCACTTTTATTTTAATCCTAATTTTTTTAGTAAGTCACTTTTATTTTAATCCAAACAATTTTTAGTAAACTAATATATATGAGCAGTAAATACCAACTTTTATAGGTTCTTAGAAAGGGTGATTTGGTAATGTCAATAAAGCTATTCCCGTGTTTGCTGTCTGTGTTAAATATAAACCTTTACGTTATTATCCAAATATCATGATTTTTAGCCGAAGTCATGGCGCTTTGTCTGATCATTCGAATAATTGTCTCAAAAAACCGTGCTTCATGTGTGCAAGTCAGATATTTGCTAAAAAGATATAAATAAACATTAAAAATCAACTAAATAATGTCCCGTTATCGATCCAGTGTTTAGCTATCCCTTTTACTAGTTCCGGTTACTAATGCTCTAGTTAAGGGGTTGTAGACAATTGTGGAATAAGAGGGTGTATGTTTACACAGTATACACTTAGGTAAATAAGAATAAATGGTTTAATCTAATATACAGTTTATTATAGGCTATCAGATTACGTGGTCAGAGTACACACACATATTGATATTTAATTACACAGTATGTGTGTAGAGAATGAATTCAGTAAATGTTGGGGAAAATCATGTTTAATAAAAGGTTATACAAAATTTAATTTAAAATATATAAGCATTAAACAGGGATCCTAATGCCTCTAGATGTATTACATAAATTAAATGGTTTTTGCTAGATGTTATTAAGTGCTAAATACATTTTTCATATGTATTAAATGTGAAATGCTTCATGCCACATGTTTTAAACTTTTAACTCCTCTTGCCAGACATTACCATGCACTTAATGTTCCATCTCTTTACAGATTGTTTACCCCATTTCTGTCATCAGCCAGTAGCAATTGTCCAATACAAGCCAAGCCTTATGACATACTGTACACCGACATTAGCGGGCTTAAATTTTTGAAGCATGTTGCTGGAAATAAATTTCATCTTTTACAGTAAGTACGATTCAGCTAATCAATAAACTTTCACTCACCAGCCAAATGTACTGTTCTTAATATTCCAGTTTGATCATTTATTTTACCAAATTGTAAAAAGGTAAACACCGGGTACTTTGGAATGAGTGTTGGCATGTTTCACACTTGATTAAGTGAACTGTCAAACGTGTATCACAACAATTAGCATGCTGTTACTCATCGATAATGAACACAGTATGCATTTCCGTTGTCAATGATGGTGTCTACTGATAAAAAGAAAACAGGATTGCATTTTTTGCCTTTATTGGGTTTTGGAGATCTATTTTTTTTAATTTTAAAAAGATCACCTTGCAAACCTAAAAAAAACTTTCATTTTTTTTTAAATAGCTGTGGTTTATATTCCCAGGTGTGAGATTCGGGTGGTGGACAGTTTTGGAACAGAGCCAGAGTTTAACCACGCTGTATATGCTGGAAGGAAACAGCACTCAAGTCAATGGGGAAAATGGAATTTCAATCCAAAACAATTCAATACCATGTTTCGTAAGTATTTGCTTTACATGGCCTTCAGGCTATTATTTGCATTTAGAAGTCTGCTTGTTTTAAAGCCTGGAATGTTTCATGTGTCAAGTCTTTATGAGGTATTGTTGTTATCATTACCGGTACGTTAAGATGGAATCCAGCCTACATAAGATACCATACACACTAGTATGTGTTAAACACGCACATTTCTTTGGTGCTGCAATGTAGAAAATATATATATATTGTTTTTGTTTTTTTAATTTACAACAAATGCAACTAAGCTTGTTTCTTTCAGCTCACACTCCAGACAATACGTTTCTTGGTTTTGTTATTGAGAAACACATAAACAGCACTCTAGCTGCAACATATAAGAAGGAAAACATTTCACTAGTTTATGGCAAGCTTGACACCTTTTGGCAGGTAGGTAATTGAGGATTTGAGGTATAAGCCTAAAGTTATCTGGGTTCATGTCCATTAATAATTTAAGAATTCTTGGACATTAAAGAATTGACGTAGATGTGTCAGCATGTAATGACATCCTTAAGTGCTCTTTAAAATAGAATTCCTGCTATTCAGGCTGGCAGCTGTACACCCAATTTTAAAGTGGTTCATAAGTACATTTTAAATTGACGCGCACTTTTTAACTTTTTCATCATAAGTGCATGTTATACTGACATGCACTTTTGAAAAACTTTGTTCATATCTAATTTTGGATGCTTTCTGACAAAATTCCTCAATTCAATTTTGGATGTCAATGAAACCTATAATTTTATTCTCATCACATTAGTACAGCATTCAAATCCAATTGCATAATAACCTTTCACGGTACAAATAGACATTTGGTATACTCCAAACAACTTTAATGTTTAGAATAACATTTATTTTTCAGGGCAAAGAAGAATACATCAATGCCATACATGAAGTGTCCCCAGTTCATGCCACAGTTGAAACAAGTGAAGAACTCAACCATGTTCCCCCATTTGTCATAAATCATGGAGTTCTACCTGGTTTCGAGCTACATGCCTTGCTTCAAAGAACCAAGGTAAGAAATTAGAAAAAAATTGTCTTTTTTCTGAGCAATCGTTGAAAGTTATATGTTAAAAAACTAACAAACATGTTCGATTTTTCTAAATTGAAAGTGATAGTACCCTGATTCTGATATATTTATCATTGTATAAGTGACAAAGTACGAATAGTATTTATAGCTAATTATGTTTTTCCTTGTATTAACTTCTGGGCATTATTATTTCTTTAAAACCATATGAATTTAATACGAGCTACTTTTTAATATGAATGTCTAACTATTAAAAAACTGACAAACCTGTCACATGTGTCATTTCCTTTTAATTTCCTAAAGGACAAACATATCAATGCTCTGAAATACTGATAAGAAAGATAACACATTGGAAGCAATATATTTTCACATTAATAGAATGACAAATCTTTCAGCTGTATACAACAACAACCATCACCATCAGTGTTAAAAGTAATGTAATTAGTATCACAATTCGTGGCTATATAATAGCCATGCCAATCACACTGTGCATAATTGTGTTTTCATTGATATCTAGTCATGTGTTTTCATGATTACCTTTTGTATATTTACATGTCGTTTCTTATCTTGAATAAGCATGCACTATGTTATTGTAATTATCAATTTCGCTATAGTTTGAAGTTTACTTTTTCCAGGTGTTTGTTGGTATGGGATTCCCATACGAAGGCCCTGCTCCATTGGAAGCTATAGCGAATGGAGCGGTTTATTTAAATGTTCGCTTTTCCAAGTCCAGTCCACTTTATGAAAAAGCAGCAAGTTTTTTTAAGGTGAGTTTTTTTACATGTTTGTACGACCGCATAAAATTTATTACATTTTTTGTGTACTGCAAAATATATTAAATTTCTAAACTACAAAAAATATGTAGGTGTTTAAATTTTCAAATTTAATTTTACAATAATTAATAATAGAACTTCTCTAACATGATTAATGTTATATACTACTGACTTACCATAATTTCATTAAATTCTTTATTAATCCACAACAGTTTCCTGTTTGATGAATAATAGCATATTAAATACTAAATCTCTTAAGCCTAAATATTTATAAATAATTGCTATTTTCAATAGGGAAAACCAACAAGCAGAAAATTGACATCTCAACATC
>CH002567.1:1960239-1982257 GCA_000149265.1 Ciona savignyi | reverse complement strand
TTAAAAGCAACATTATACATGCTGCTCGAAACATGGAACTTAATATAAACACTTTAGACAAAAGCCAGGTGAGTTAAATTTTACTTAGGACTTCACAGAGATATATCTTGCTTTATGGAAAATACATGGAATATAACATTATGGAAAATACATGGAATATAACAACACAGACAATTGTCTGATTAACTCTTGCCCACATTCTGCTTAGTCAAGCTATTGCAAAGTGTTGAATATGATAAGGATATTTTTTACAGTTCTGTTTAACCCAGTAAACCACTACATTCGGGAAGTATCTAGTGAGTGCTTAATAAGGGACCAAATCAACTAGCTAGTGAATGATTTTGTTTTGCCCTTATTTCAGATAATATTCCAAAATGCTATAATTAAGTTAGTGTTGTAAAATTGCATATTTGAAACCAGCTAAATGCTAGTCACCTGTGTCTTAAGTTTTTAGACTATTTTTGTACCCACATCTCTGTAACTCATTGTGGTATGAATGTAAAATATTAAAAAAATGTTTCTACTTTGTTCGATCAGTTAGCTGATTCAAAGCTTGTCAAACCTATGTAAGATAGGATATTCTTGTTGTATCCCCTTGAATGAGCAACGCAGAGACTTGTTTGTGAATATGCTTAAACGACTGTCGTTTTCCAGTTTTATGAACTGTGATGATTTTATTTGCAATGAAGAGACAAAAAATCAATAAATATATTGTCAAAAAAATAATTCACTAACATATATATTTAAATATTTTTTTAATTGACGTATTTTGTGACCAGGTTCAGCTTTTAAAAGAAGAGTGCATAGAAGTTGACGAAAATGACAAAGTCTTGGGACCCAAATCAAAACTTGACTGCCACTTAATACGCAATGGCCCCCCTTTGCATAGAGCATTCAGTCTCTTTCTTTTTAACACTAAAAATGAACTACTTCTGCAGAAAAGGGCCGATAGCAAAATAACTTTTCCAGGTAATGTAAATGTTTAAATTTAATCACATTTTGTTGATTTAAATTTTACTCCATCACTTCCATGGGTTTAAAGTAAACTATAATGTGTTTTTGTCACCTTAATTTTAACTATTACTGATTAAAATAAAAAAACAAACTTTTTTATGTCAGTGATAAGGTGCTTACTACATGTTTTCACTGAGAATGCTTAACCTACTACATAATACCTATTGAGAAGAAAATCTAAAACATTGTTAATATCTTTTACAACACACTGTCATGGGTCCAGTAAACTGACAAGCAATACTCGATAAGTAATACCCATATTGTATAGCCACTATTTTCCACCCCCTGTATGAAAGCAAGTGTCAGACTTCTTAACAGTTATATCAAACATAGGTTATTACACCAACACATGCTGCAGCCACCCTTTGTTCAATAAAACGGAATTAAACGAAAACCTGAGTTTGGGGGTCCGTCATGCAGCTCAAAGACGAACGAAAGCAGAACTTGGTGTTCCTTTTGAGCAGGTGAATCTTGAATAAAATTTAGAATTCCATGCAATGTTTTCTTCCTCTCCAGCTGCCCATTGATGATATTGCTTACATCACAAGAATTCATTACAAAGCAAACAGCAATGATCAGTGGGGGGAACACGAGATTGACCATGTTCTAATTGCTAGAAAGGATGTTGATTTGGACATTAATCCAAATGAGGTGTCTGAAGTAAGTGTTGTGATGTCTTCCTTACAGTGTTTATAAAGTTTTTGTAGTGGGACTAATTTTTTCCCAGTTTTTATTACGAGATAGGAGTGGTACTAAGCCTATGTGTTTAAGGCAGGGGTGCTCACACTTTTTCAGCATGCGAGCTACTTTTAAAATGACCGAGTCAAAATGATCTACCCACTACAAAAATGCAAAGGCGAAAAAGCGGCGCTTTCGGCAAGTTTTGCTGTACTTAGAGCCGTTGTTTGATTTGATTGGTCACCCGAACGGCAACATTCAGTTGTCATCTGAATGGCTGCCCTGTATATCAATCAAGTGACGGCAATGAAGCTAGAATGATAATTTTTTAATATCACGCCGTGATCGACCAGTACCACCTTCGCGATCAACCGGTAGATCGCGATCGACTTAATGAGCACCCCTGGTTTAAGGTATAATAATACGAGCAGTACATGTTTAAGTGTATGGAAGTTAGAGGTTTAGATTCTTCAAACTTTTTTTTTTTATTCTACAACCTTACTTATATGCTTCTAGTGCTACAACCTTAAGTATAGGCAAATAGTAACCCACTGAATGGAAAAAAAGGTTAATGGATCATAAAATTGAATAAATGTTAGGTCTTCTATTGCATGATATGTGCTTTGTTTTCAGATTCGCTATGTTTCGAAAGAAGGGATGACAGAGTTCACACAGGAATGTGAGAGAACGGGGGTTCCCCTTACACCATGGTTCAAGTTGATTTTAAAAGGACATTTGTTCACTTGGTGGGATAACCTGCATAACTTGGATGCTGTTAAAGGCCAAGATAAAATAATTCGATGCATTGAATAATCTTGGTTCAATAAAAAAGACATAGTAAAGGAAAATATGAAATATCATTTTATGCATAAAGAGAGAAAGAGTGATTTTATGCATTTTAGCTGTTGCACTAATATTACTGTTACCAAAAAAAATATTGCATTTTTATAAACAAACAAAAGGAATATTTTCCAAAAACTATTCGATACAAAAATTAACTGTTAAAATTTAGTACGTATCGCTTTATTGTACACACTAACCTTGTCCTACGAATTATGACCGATATCTTTCCACTAATAAACATGATCGGGATGATCCAATTTGTTTATGAACAAATAAAACAATCTCAAAAACTGTAGTTTTGTGTATTTTATTCGGTGCCTATTTGTTGTACAGAGAAGACAATTTATCCTGTTGCAACTAAAAAAGTGTAACATCAGTAATACAAACAAATATTTAAGTATACGCACTGGGGGTTGGATACTTGGCAGAGCCGAAAGCCCGAAAGGTGTTGTATGTTTATAACACACGAGCAATCGTCAGATCACCTCGCGCCCACCGTTGGTTCACCTGAGATATTGCAGTATGTAAGGTGTTGTGTGCGATTGAGACTTGGATTTTGATAAAGTTTGTTAAATGAATTGGGTTCAGAAAAAGCGACTTGCCCAAGGACACCAGGTTCCAAGCTTCAGCTATTTTGTGAAAAGCAACATTTACCACCAAACCTATCGCTCGGAAAAAGAAACGTTCAAGCTACAACCCAGATAGAATTCCCACCCTTTGATACAACTTCGAACGTAGCATCAAGTTAAGTTTTTTGCTATATAAAAGCTATAATGCACTGGGAATGGTGTTTTTATTAGTCTAGGGAGTTCCCCTGGACCATTAATCGAAATTTTTGGTTTATACATATCGCGTTTATGTCAAAGGCATATACGTTTTCTACCATATGTTTGTAGTTTGGTTAATGTTTTCTAAATTTTAAACGTTCCAGAGCAGGGTTGCCAGACGCAAAGTACGCTTCACGGCCAAACTGTTTTTGCTTTACGGCCAAAATTCGGCCAATTTGTATCAAGTGGAAAATAAACTATTTAATTTAGCCAATTGGGCCATTTATCTCTTTATTTGTTGAAAAATTGTATAACTTTAATTACCTCCAGATTTGTCGAACCCGTTCATATACTATGGGAATGTCTACCGTTATTATTTTATTTTATAACGTCATAATCAGCTTTGTGATTTGAAAATGAGACAGTTGATATTAATTTATTTTCATATACTGTCTCTCTTTTTTCCCTTTTTACTACTGTAGCGTAAAAATAACATGACGCTTCGGCCAAAAACTTGACAATATGCTTATACGGCCAAATTCGGCCAGATTTTTCCGCACGGCCAAACTATTTTTTTGCGTCCGGGACGATTTTGGTAAGGCCAAATTTCTGAAATTTGGCCGTGAAAAAGGCCAAATGGCAACCCTGTTCCAGAGACCGATCAGTAACTAAATTGTCTAGGTGGCGCTTCAGCGCAGTGTTTGTCAGACTTAGAGAATGTATTATTAATAGATGCGACTAGAGACAGAACGGTAGTCTGATTTTTCTCTGCTTGGTGGCGCTATTTATTTTTTTGGAATTATCTGGGGAGTGACTATTTTTGATATTAATGTTAGGGTTGGGGTTAAAGTTAGTTCTGGGGTTGAGATTAGTGTTTGGGACAGGGTTAGAATTACTTTCCATAGCAATCTAAGTGATCCAAGCGGTCCTGTAGTATTTAGAGGCACCCGCGACTGAGTGGTCTTATACTAGTTTTCGCACTTACTAATCGTATTCCTTGTTAGTATAGTGTTAAGTGTCGCCGCCTGTAATGCGGGAGACTGTGGTTCGATTCCCCGACGGGGAGGTTTTTTTTTGGCTTTTTAAACTCTTTTGTTTCTTAGTTATAAACAAACTCATCATAACGCCGCATTCAGCTTGTCTGAACATTTTTGGAATTTGTCCAAGCATTGGCTAAAGTAATCGATCTCTTTGCAGTTTTTTGATTGTAAACACTATTTACTTAAAATGCGTAAATGGTGTAATAAACATGGGGCTAGAGTTAGTGTTAGTCTGGCGGTTAAGTTTAGTGTTCAGGAATGGGTTAAAATTAGTGTCCGTGTAGAGTCTGCCAGTCTGGTAACGAGCCCAGAATTCTGATTCTATTATGCAGCCTCTACTTGCTGCTATAAGGGTAATGGTGCCCGGCGATCGCTTCTTAACTCTTATTAATTTTCCAAACTCCTGGCTGGAAGCCTGTCTTTAAGGCTCTAAGTCTTATTGTAACTCAGCCAACACAGATTGGTTTTCTTTCTTATTATGCGATTAACAGTTGCAAGTTAAGAACACGTTAACACGACGATTTCCAGGGTGTTTTCACTACCATTAAATTTGCCCTTATTTAAACATATAATAGTTAATTAGTCACACACAATATAAATTAAAATCAAATTAACACACACAATTAAGGATTACTCCAGATTCTAAATACCAAATTAAAACTGACCGCATGGAAAAATGAAACTCTCACACCGACTCGTGTGAAACATAGAAATATAATGGTTAATATCCGTAACATTCCGGCCCCAAATTATTTTCAACCATAGGGTAAATAATTTCAAAATAAAAAACGGATATTAATACACAGAAACATGCATCACTGACTTTCTAGTCATCAAGCTAACATTAGTTATCAAAAGACACCGGTAATGAGTTTACATACACATACCCCATAAAGGCACAGTTAGCTACTAGAAAGAAAAGAAAAGGAACGAAAGTTAAAGCACATAGGAGGGTAATATCAAATGTGGCCCTCCGTAAAGCACAATTGTGTTTCTTTTAAGTCTTGTCATACAACCAGTGGTCGATCACTCCTTCTGTCCATTGCCCCTGCTTCACTGGTTCACTATGGCATACCGGCCATTGATCCTCCGGCTCATACAAGAACGCCGGCCCCTTCAACCACATTTTCTCTTTCCATGCCTCACCTGACATTAAACCAATGTCGGTAGGATTTCTCTTTGTATCCATGTGTCTCCATATGATTTGGAGAAATAGGGTTTTCATTGCAAGTACTGTTCACTACTTCGACTGCAACAACCGCAGAAGTCAATTCCAACATCTGCATACTTATAGGATTTATCGGAGCGACTTGGAACTTGCCCATCACAAAGGAACAAGATATGGCATCATTATTGCCAACTATCCTTGATTGACTTACTGCTCCATACTCTGGTTTGCTCACATCGCAAAATGTACACAATTTCAATTCCTTGGATAAAGGATACTGGCTTAAAACATCTAGGTAAGGTTACCTCTTGCAGTTCCAGGTTACCTTTTGAATGTAGCCAGTCTTTCCAGACATTTCCCTGCAGATCAGTCACAGAGTAGTCCCATCCCATCTGGTCATTGCACGTGAAACAGTCGACCGACGTGTTCCACACATGCACCTGCTTTTGAAACAGCACAGGGCGGTATCCATTGCTCAGTAAAGGTGATATCTCTGTTTCTGCAACACAACTTATTAATTCATTACTATTGCTTAAGCACTTAGCAGGAAGCTCGGGATCACATTTAAATTTCTTTAATGAACTAAGTTCTCTCTCTGCCACAATTTCCTTATTGAAAAGGGAATCGTTGCTTCTTTTACATGGAAGTTCTACCTGGAAGTTTGAACCAACCTGGTCCACAGTGGAATCCATGATAGCCTTGGTCTCATCATCTTCTTTTGACAGTTCACTCTTCTGTGGCACTTTTAAATCTTTAAAGTCGTGTGCAGACACTGATAGCACTTCATCACAAGAATGCTTGTCCGATTTTGCCACATCTTTGCCCAGGGATTGATTGTAAGTACATGACACACTGCCATCCTTAGAATCCAATTCCGCTCCAAATATCGACCAGCCTAGACCCGTGTGTAGACCAAGTGGTTCACCACGGTGGCCACATCGTTGCTCCTTCAACCGGAACGCATCCACAACATCGTTGCCCACCAGCAATTCGACTGTGGTATTATCTATCTTGGGAAACTGTAAATCATTTAAATGAGGGTACAGCGCTGCTATCTCTTTAGTGGGAATGCTACTTTGCACATCCAAAATTTTATCTGTGACAACAACATTTGTTATATCAAACACATTTGGCTCCTCAATGCCTTGAATGTGCATCAGGTCCTTAACCAGACCATGGGAGGAAACACCATTTTGTGTTTCGATTTTAAAGTTGGGTTCACCAACATCAAGACCAAGTTTCTTAACCAATGCTTGAGAACACATAGATATATTTGCTCCACTATCCAAAAAGGCATATGTTTTAATACACTCCCCGGGACATTTAGTCCATACCTTTACCGGTACCACATTGAGGCTCTTTGGTGCCTTCACATCTTGGTTCTGTTCAGAAGTGGATACGGATGATATGACATGGTCACTTGTATTCGCGGGAAGAGTCTTTGCATCAAAACGAGGGAAGTGTAAGAGGTAGTTGTGTCGTTTTCCACAATCCGAACACCGTCCTTGATAACTACAGTAGCGAAATGCATGGTTAGCCTTTAAACAATTGAAACAAAGGTTATGTTCTTTTACATAGTCCCACCTTTCCTGCACACCCTTTTCCCTAAAGGTATCACATTTCCACAATGGATGTGCTTGTTTACACAACATACAAGGTGACCTCTCTCTAGGAGCATGTATAGCTGCTGTTGCAGAGACTAACCTTTTTGGTGCTCTGTATTTAGGTCCCTTCTTCCTTCGATTCACCTAACGAACCACAGTACCTCTGATAAAAATTGTCTTGAGTAGCTCGAGCGTGCTCCTGAACCAAGTTCATCAGGTCATCAAATGTAGGCTGAAGCCCATCAGCTCGTCTCCTGGTGCTCAATCTGCAAAATTCTAACTTGATATGATCAGGAAGCTTATCATATATTTTTTCGAGGTTGGAGGAACTGTTCAAGTCCTGGCTGTATCCCCACTCCGTTAAAGTGGTAAAACAATTAAACATTTTGTCTCCCAACAAAAACAATCCATCGGCATCACCTGACTTGAGAACTGGTCCATCAGTTACTTCTTTTATGAAAGCCCGGACAACACTGTATCTTTCTCCATACTTGTTCTGCAGTCGCTGCAACGCAGTCTTGTACCCAAGACTCCTGTTTGACATTATCCTGCAACACTTAATTGTCTCGTGTGCTTCCCCTTTGCAGAGTTGCAGCAAAAATTTGAGCCTTGCTCCATCATCCGAGACATTTGACTCGACGAAATCCTTAAAATCCTTCATAAATGAATAGAAATCCAAAATATTACCATCAAAGCTACCAAGCTCCATACTTGGTAGTAAAGGGTTTGAATACCTCATTGGGTTAATCATATATACAGTCTTACGTGGTTTAGGGGGTATGACAATCATCCAACATCTTGGGAGTTGTCCCAAGTTGTCATTATTTTCTAACACTGGTATGGGTATACTTTTACTCTCCTTATTTACATTAACACTGTTCCCAATAACTTTGGAATCACTTACCGGCCCCAATGGCTTGGTTGATTTGTCCTTGCCAGTGCCAGCTACATCAGTCACTGCATTTCCCTTGGCAGCATGTGCCCTAAGGGAAATTAAAGGCATTGATATCCTTGAACCCCCATCATTGAATAGGCTCTCTTCTGATAGCAGTTCGGCTTCTCTTGCCGCAGCCTTAGCCCTGGATACCGACAGTTCCAACTCCAGTAGTTTCAAGCGTTTCTTTTGTAATTCCGCCTCTTGCTCAAGCTGTTTAGTTTGCAGCTTGAGCAGACTTGTCTTTCGCCTGCGTCCAGAACTATGTGAACTAGTTGAAATAGTCCTACCATCTTCCTTTGAAGCCACAGCACTGGCCTGACTGGACGCACACAGTTGCAGAAAATCTCTATACTTCTTTTCCATGATGGAACGTTTATCCTCGACCTCCATGATCTTTTCCATTGCAATTTCGCATGCAGATTCACTTTTTAATATGTTTAGGTATTCCCGACATACAACTAAACAGTTTTCACATGTACTATCGAATCGAACTTTGTATTTGGCAACATTCTTGGGTTCTTGTTTAAGAATTGCTTTACACAACTTTTTCTCTACTTTGGCAACACTTACCAAATGAGTTGTTCTAATTTCCTTTAAATCATCCATCCTCCTATTGGTATATATACAATTACCTCAGAGGGAAAACTCCAATTGCTTCTCCACCGTCCAAGGGAGTACAGCTCTTGAAACAACTTTTCTTTAAACACAGGGATAATAATAGTGTACCTTCACCACACAGGTGAAGTCACCAAGAACCTGTATCTTCACCGCCCAGGGGAAGAAATCCTGGAAATAATGTAGAGTCTGCCAGTCTGGTAACGAGCCCAGAATTCTGATTCTATTATGCAGCCTCTACTTGCTGCTATAAGGGTAATGGTGCCCGGCGATCGCTTCTTAACTCTTATTAATTTTCCAAACTCCTGGCTGGAAGCCTGTCTTTAAGGCTCTAAGTCTTATTGTAACTCAGCCAACACAGATTGGTTTTCTTTCTTATTATGCGATTAACAGTTGCAAGTTAAGAACACGTTAACACGACGATTTCCAGGGTGTTTTCACTACCATTAAATTTGCCCTTATTTAAACATATAATAGTTAATTAGTCACACACAATATAAATTAAAATCAAATTAACACACACAATTAAGGATTACTCCAGATTCTAAATACCAAATTAAAACTGACCGCATGGAAAAATGAAACTCTCACACCGACTCGTGTGAAACATAGAAATATAATGGTTAATATCCGTAACAGTCCGTAATTTTAGTGAGTAGTTTTCCTCCTCCCCGCTTTAGTACAGCTGATAAATAGCGCCATCCAGCAGAGAAAAATCAGACTACCGTTCTGTCTCTAGACGCATGTATTATTAATTTACTTGGAAATTTGCATACTTGTGTTTCACTCAGTTTAATATCTATGTATCGGGCAGTTGTATTCAGCATGTGTTCTGCCGCTTTTTGGTGTGTTATTTGCAATAATAAAGAGTTAGTTGTTACAACACTTTGCCCACTTCTACATAGTTTTGCATCTTGAATGCATATTTGAATGGGGAATAAAGAATTTTAGAATAATTATCGATTGAACGGTGTATATACATAGCTTTTTTTTCTTATACTTATGTGTTAACAATAACAACAGTTATTGGCATAAGAAAAATCGCAAATTTTATGAATAAAAAAATCTCGGAGTTGTGAAAACGCAGATGAAGCTATTGAATTACAGGGTACCGGAAACAATATATGTAGTGCCATGTTCGATTCGATCTAACCGCCTTTCTATTGACGGTATGCACTGTTAAAAATGAGCTAACCAGTTGCATCTACAACCGCAGTGTAGTAAGTAGCTTGAACCAAAAATCTGTCAATGGGCAGCAAATCTAAAAATATCAGATTTATAAAAATTGTTCTTAACTAACTCTATGGCGTGGATGAAACAAGAAAAAGTTGGGACAGAAGAAGAAAATGTAGAGCCAGAAGTCTGCCCATTTAAGTAAGTTAATCTGGTACATCAAAGTGTATATTTTATCGCTAGGCATAACATAAATATGGAAACTTGTTTTGTTTGTTAAAAATGTCATAATTGTTTAATTAAATGTACGTATTTATTTAACATGTATTTATAGAAAATCACAGAGTTTAAATGCAAAACTTTCAAACATATAGCTATGGTACTGTGTATAAAGGTAAATTTTATTCACCACCTACCAGATACCACTATTGGTAAAGATCATTGTACTACCAATAACACCTTATTTTTTTTCTTAGAAGCTCTCAGTTGTACAATGTAGAGTCTAATGGAACAAAATGGCCGATAGTATACCATGACAGTTACAATATCTCCTTCCTTGGTTTGCAAAATCTTCATCCATTTGATTCTGGCAAATGGGGCAAAATCTACCAATTTCTTCTTGGTAGGTACCAGAAATGTCTTTTAATGATGTTAAAGTACACAGGTAAATTCTTAAATGCAAAATTTACAAACTGACATACACAAGGGCAAAGGATACAGCCAATTAAACATACATCATTAAACCTAGAGACTATTAAGAAGACATTACATTCAAAAAGCACACCTTGACCAATGTGTCCTCTGTGTTTGTTCATTTATTTGTACCCGTTCTTATATTTACTTTTACAGATGGCAAATTATTCAACAGCAAACAAACTTTCCGTCCTTCAGAACCAACTGAAAGTGATCTATTAATCGCACACACCCAAGAGTATTTAGATAGTTTAAGGGTAAATAAAATTGCACTAAGTTTAAAGTTTAAAGCAGCATAGCTTGGCATGCAATTCATGCAAATTTTCTTTATTCTGTATATATTTTATGTTTTTTTTTTAAAAGAGAAGATTATTTTTGATATGTAAAATGATGTTCAGCGTTCGACTAACATCTTGTATACAGCTGTAAAATACCCATAAAAGGGTCAGGCTCTTGGTCTGTAAAAATGACCAAAACATTTTGTAGTTTTAATCGCTTTTCAAAAATTTGGATACCACTTCAAATTGCAATCCTTACAATTAAGCGACAGCGCCTTGCCTACTCAGCCATTGCATTCCTATTCTTTACCCAGGTGTGGGTAGTACGCTTGACTACTAGGGTGAATCAGTTTACACTACATAGGCTTTGAGTATGCAGTTAACATTTAACAAATCATTTGGCTATGCTGACATTTTTTTTGACAAAGTCTACACATAACATTAAGGGGTGGATTTACCCATAAAATGTACTGGTACCGTAATAACAATCTGAATTATTAATTATCATGCATAATTTAATAACCAGTAAAGTGTTCTGGGTATTGTCCATAATGTGGTGTGATCTATTTTTCTATGCAAATGTATTAATTAATAGAAATCAATAACCTGTTCCACTCCCAAAAGTCCCTAAGGAACATTAGCCTGTGATCCTGTGTAATTATAACTTTATATAGCTTTAAATAGTGTAAGATTGAATTACGAAATTAAGTTTAACATACCTGTTTACACTAATCTAATCATTGGTGCTTTATTCATAAGGAAAAATCGATTGCTGGCATACGTAAGGTATGGTTGAGCTGTAGTGCATAGCACATCTGTGTTGTTATCGCCCACTATGTTTTTGTAAAACATACCATACTTAATTATATATGTATGTAAAACCATATACTGCATATAGTAATTTAAACCATATACTAAGATATAGTATATGGAATAGGCTGTTAGTTATACCACTTTACGTTGCAGTAGCATGCTTTTATGTAGATTTCCAATGTCATGCAATGGTCATTTAACATATTGTCATTACTGCTGTATTTTATTGCTAACTGCAGTTGTATAAATGCTGATAGCTTTGTGGCGTTATTCCAACGATTTCTTACTTCTTGTAGTAAGAAAAAAATATTACTTGCATGTTTTTCAATTATGTTGTCATGGAGTTTCACCATCATTTTTGTTTTATGGCATGTCAATGAGCAACTTATTGTGTTTGTAGTTGTAAGTTGTCAATTCCACCCATCACCCACTTTCTTGTTTTTTTTTAATGTTTTTTTCGTTAAAATGTGTTTAACAAGCTGCATTATGGCATATCTGCTTATGCTAAGCTTTAATTATTTGTTATTTAAAGTTTTATTCAAATCTGCTTTTGTAAGTATAGTAATGTATGCATTTAAAGTTTTCCATTTTTCATTGATAGAAAACTGATTGCATATGGTGCATACACATAATTATAATGATATCTACAGAAATACTATTCTGCATTGTTAATGGTGTTGAAGTTTTGCTTGTGGCAAGTGTACTTATTTTATTTTATTCACAGTGGAGCATAAATGTTGCACGAATTTCCGAAGTGCCTCCTGTTGCCTTACTTCCCAATTTTATTGTGCAACGAAAGCTTCTTCAGCCCCTGCGGCTGCAGACTGGAGGAAGTGTTCTGGCAGGAAAGCTTGCCATAGAAAGGGGGTGGGCTATAAATATAGGTGGCGGATTTCACCATTGTTCTGGTACTAGTGGGGGTGGTTTCTGTGCTTACGCCGACATAACTCTGCTGATTAGGGTAAGTTGTTTACTAAAAAAGTTATTTTTAACTATTATTAGTTTTTGTTTTGCTTAAAATAAACCACGAACTCTTAAAAATTCATAGAGAGACAAATTTTCATATATCTTTTGCGATAATAATTCATATAATCATTATAATAATTGTTATTAAATTCATTTATGAAATAATATGCCCACTTGTCACAAATTATAACATATTTATCTCATTTGTATTTTTGTTCTAAGTTTTTGTTGTTGTTGTTTACCAAAAAAATTGTGTTGTAGAAAAGGTACATTTAAAAATAATTTAAACAAATATATAATGCCCCTTAACCAGAGTGGGCAACCAATTTTTTACCGAATTCCAGTTTGCGTTGGAGAAATTTGAGTCGATAGAAAAGGTGCTGATAGTTGATCTGGACGCTCATCAAGGTAACGGATATGCTCGCGATTTCATGATAGACGATCGAGTATTTGTGCTTGATGTATACAACCGGAATATTTACCCCCATGATGGCTTTGCAAAACGTGGAATAAACAGGTCAGAAGATTGCAGTACAGTACGAGCAGTTAAAATGATTAATAAGCATCTGGCGTCTGAGTCATTTGATTGCATCCTGGTACTTTTTGCATTGTGTGCATTTATAGCTTATATCCTCTCTTTAATGCTTTAAAGTGTAACATATCTAATTAATTACTGTATATGTGATGTATTGCATAACCTGTATAAATTACTCTGAATATTTCATAGTTTATTTTTTCATTTTTTAGTAAAACATTCATTAATGCAGTATTTAATCGTCATGTTATAATCATCATCATACTTATACATTTCCAACTTATTTAAATATCCGATAAATAAAACTGGCAAAACCTAAAAATACAATTTTAGGGCCTGTAATCAGCATTATGTGTTACAGTAAGCTAAATACTGTACACTGTAAAAAACATACAATCTATTTATATTTGTTAATGTCATATTTCTCTAACTTTTAAATTCTTACAACAGAAAAGTGGAACTTTCAAGCTACGTCCAAGACGATGAATATCTACCACTGGTCAAAAAGCATTTAACAGAATCAATCAGTGAATGTAGTCCCCAGTTGATTGTTTATAATGCAGGGACTGATATATTGGATGGAGATTCACTCGGGTGCCTCAGTATATCTTCAAAGGTGAGTCAGTTTTTACAATACTGGTGATATCTAAGACTGCATGTGAGATAACAGTCTTACTAGCAGTATAAGCGGTAACATTGACTTACCTTAACGGTAGATTTCAACTGGGTTAAGGAAATGTCAGAGATACAAGGCTTGGCAAGAGAATAAATTTTGCAAATACCCCCATAACCTTGGTATGTTTGTAGAAGCATTAGCAGTTTGTGTTTTTAATTATTGGCTTTTACCGTAATATGTGACAGCCTAATTTAAATGCATTAAATTGACCAAAAAGTGACTGTATATTAACCTAACAGCAATGTTGAGTAGTCAGTGTCAGGGATTAAACTAGGAAACCGTAACCACTAAGATTTACCAACACTATAACCATTGTATACCTTGTTTTTGTGTTCTACCCAGGGAATTATCGAACGGGATGAAATCGTCTTTTCCCTGGTGAAAGAAAATAAAATTCCCATCGTCATGCTTACATCTGGCGGATACCAGCGAAGCAATGCACAAATTATTGCCGACTCTATTCTTTCTTTACAACATAAACAATTAATAGATCTAAACTGAAAATGCATTGTATTTGCATTTTTCACTGTAATTCTTCATTTTGGTTATAAGGTTCCACTGTTTTTCACATCCTTCAAGTTGTTGTCCATTTCTGTTTAAACTTTTTAATTTCTTTCTATTAAAATCTGCACTTAGTTTTTGATAATGTCGTAGAATGTATATATAATTGTGCAATGTAAAAGATAGAGCATTTAGGATTTAAATTTTCATATAAATGCTATCTCTATTATCCACAGTACCAAAAAACATAAAAATACACATTTTTGATGAACTAAATTAAAGTTTTTAAAATCAATCTTTAATATATAAAACTGACTAAAACATATTTAACTTTTGTTTTACAATATTGCTGTCAATGCAACAATAAACGTTATGCACAATAGTTTTGGTTAAGTTTAAAGGTTTATCCGGCTGGACGTGTTGAACTGAGCAAAGTACTGAGCAGTTGGAAGGGTTGATGTAGACTTCTTTCGTCAGGAAGTTTTTGCTACAAAAAAAACAAAAAAACGGTATTGCGGATAGGAAGGATGGTGATTTATTTGCCTTTGGGATTTTAAAATCTAGTTGAGCAGCATATAAGATGGTATACGAGAATCGCGGTTATATGGGATTAGGAATGCTGGCCGCTGGGTACATTATAAAGCCGGCATCATGACACCGTATACCCGAAGTCTGGTTAACTTGAGCTATTGCAAGGAGTTGTATGTGTTGAAGACAAAGTTGCAGTTTAATGTACAACTCGCTACCTTTAAGTAGGTAGTTTCTTTAAACAGTCTAATATGTTACAAATGGCGAAACAAACCTGACAATGATATGCCCTTAGTTAGCTGTTTATAGTTATTTCTGTGTGTTGGTTGTATTTAATTATACTACTATTTTAAATCTATTGGGTTTGTAAAAATGTTAAGACATCACACAACAATATATTTGAAGTCAAGCATAATTGAAGATTTTATAAAAACCACAATCTTCAAAGTTTTTTATACTGTATGCAACACAGCCATGAGTTATGTTTTCCTTGTGACAAATAAGATTTGCAGGTTTTTGCACAAAAATGATGATAAATTTATCGATTATTTTATTCTTATAAATGGGAAAATGCAAGGAATCAGATTTACCTGTAACCCATATGCAGGTTACTAGAGTGATTGTACTACATTATATTTGATAAAGACTGTTTTAGTTTGACCAAATAATTCACTAAGTTCAGTTGATATCCACTAAATGTCCAAGCACACAACCAACATTTCCACAGCTGGTTTCGATCTAAGAACCTTCATGCAAAAAAACAACGATATAATGACTAAACTATGTGGCCAGACTTTGATGCAGGTTCACTTATATGCATGGTTGCAAATAAAAATATATTCAGTTTGATTTTACTTACTGAGCATTCTGTTCTGCTGAGAGATGTGCATTGGCTTCATCTTGTGAGGTCCTGATGTCTTTCTGCAGTCGTGAGTGACGCTGCTCCAATATCGTACCTGCCTTTGCCACATTGATTCTCTGCCTATCCCATTCCATGTCTCTCTGCCATTCCTCTTCTTGCAATCTCTGGAACAAGAAATAGAATCAACTTCTAAAAAGAATTTAAATTTACCAAATTTCCAAAAAGAGAAGATAGCTCTAATTGTTGCATTCTTTCAGGTTGTTATACTTCAATCTTGTTTAATGAAACTCTTTGAGAAATTATGCAATGTGTTCTATTTAGTTAGGCCCCTAATTATCAGATAAAGACAGACATGTATCATCCTACCTTCTTTTCCTGTCTTTGTTGTTCCTGAATTCGTCGTATTTCCTCAAGTTGGGCGGGGCTCATGCCCTTCCAGCGGTCCGGGATCACTCTGAGTTAAACAATTTAAATAAACCAAACTTTGTTTCAGTTTGACACGATTTCAATGTATACAGGTAGGAAACCATAAGCCCCGTCTGACTGTTTGAATAAGTGGAAGATTTTACAATACAAGTGTTGTATGTGCTTCGTTAATATTATTAGAATTTGGTTTGGCTTCATGGTCTATGTGAATAGGATTTAGGACTTGACCACACTGGTTCTATGTTCGAGTTTGATTGTGACCACTCTCCAAAAGGTTGCTTCTTTGGCATAGGTGTACTTAATGGACATCGTCTAAACTAAGTCAATTTAAACAGGCCAATAAAAAATTAAGGGCATATTAAACAAACACCACACCACAATAGCTTAGACAAACCAATTGTTGATGCTACAATGGCTGTTATTGTCCAACACACAAGAAAAAAATAGTATCACATGACAAAACAAATATTTAACTATAATGTTTTATAAAATCCCCGAAACTTCTGGTAAATGGACCTACTTATCTACAATCAAATTCCTTGAAATATTTAACCAGCAGTTTATACTCTTACTCCCTTACCTATGCGAGCCAAATGCACTTGATGCAACAGCTGGATTTTCCGTGAGCATATCACCGAACACATGGTTAGATATTTCGGTGAAATTGTCATCCTGTTCGTGACGATGTTTCAAATTTTCCTTCTCCTTTCTTTCCTTCATCTAAAGTTTTTAAGAGGTGGCAAATTAGTTTGAACCGATTTGTAATTGTTTGCCTACATAGGATAGAAGAATAGGATATTCATGTTTATCCCGTGAATGGGAAAACCAGGGGGGTTAACACACGAGCAATCGTCAGATTACCTCGCGCCCACCGTCGGGTTAGTATGTTGTGTATGATTCTCGTTCCTTCAATTTGGTAGAACCCATTAATCCGCTGGGTTCAGGTAATGTCCATAAAGTGCCTTGCCCAAGGACACAACCGACTAGCTAGCGACTAGTTTCCCACCTGCAACCTTTTGATTGAAAGGCGACGCACTTAACTGTTAGACCAACGGGCTGAACATAATTATTATGTTTTTACATATGTTTTACATTTGTTTATTCCCATACAGTGATTATTTTGAACAAATTTGCTATTTTACACCAAAAATTGTAATTAACCTGAGCTTGGTTAAACTCCTTCGTGGAGATTTCTATCTGCCTTCTGCATACTCTTTCTGAAGTTTCTAGTTCCATGGCACGTTGGTCCAACTCAATTCGTTTCATATCGTGTAGTTTGTCTAAACAAAAAGGTATTCAGTAAAAGATTAATAACCAGGTTTGGTGGTCTATTTGTTTTGCAACCCACATAAAATGATATCATGGGTTTTAAAATTGTTTATAAGTTTAATCCATAGGAAATACTTTAATTGAACAAAAATGGTAGCAAGTACGACTCAACGAAATGTTTTTCTAGATTAGAATCAAGTTTCACTTACCAGCTTGCTTTTGCTGTGCCATTGCTTCTTCTTTGTCTTTTTTCTGCTTTAGTGACCACTCCCTCAATTGTTCATTCTGCAATGACTTTCGTGCCTGTTCGAAAGAATTGAGTGGTTAGTAAAACTTCAATTCATACTTTAATCCGGTAACCCTATGATGGGTGCTAGGTAATCTAAAGATTCCACATGCAATAATGACCCTTGCCCTTTTCCCATTCAAAACGACAATACACTAGTGTCCTAATTATTGAAGGGTAATGCACTATTGCTATAACATTGGGATATTCAAGTATTGTTTGACTAAAATTTAATATAATTCAAATTTCATAATATACATATTTAAATAAATGACCCAGAATAAAAGTCCTAAATACTCAAATGGAAACCAGAGGTATCTGTTTACAACATTTATAATTAAGTGTAGATGTATCATAACTAATGGCTGTAAGATACCTTAGAATTCAAATCCTCCCCTTCAAATTTCTGCATGCTAGAAACACCACATCTTGGATCATCATCATTTACTCTGAAACATTTCAGCAATTAATTAAACAGAAAAAACTAATCAATGTGTAATGGTCGATTGTAATCTAGTTTGTTCATTTCTTAGCACGTCGTACTGTTTGGCCAAAGATAGCGTGAGCGAAATCAGCCCATAATAACATTGGTTATGTCTTTTGACCCACTGGTCAGCAAACTTTCAACCCAATGGCCAAAAAAACTACAATTGCTGTGATAACCAGATTCTCAGCTTACCCAACATATATTTTTTTAATCTATTTTAAGCTTAATGCTCTCACTAGTATGGCCACAAGTAAAGTAGCGAACCTGTCTCAGCAATAACAAGATATTATGGTGTTTACTGCTAGTGTATTATTTCTAAGTATCACTTGTTTGCTGGAATATGCAATAAAAGTAGCTAAACTGAACCAACCTTGCTGGTTTGTCCTTCTTTTTGCTATCTGGGTCATACAAATCAAATTCCTTTCTCGTTTCTGGTCGTTGGTAGCGGTCCCGAAACTCATTGACAGATTTGTCAAGGTTGTGGATGTCTTGTTCCTGTCTCTTTTGTAACATCATCACAATCTTGTCGTTACGAACCATGTCCGACACTGGAAGATTTAAATTATTTTACTATGTGGGAGGACTAAAAAATGTTGGTTGCAGTGCAGAATACATTAAACAGTGATAAAAAGGGCAGATAATAGCAACAAAGCTTTGGTGGAAAAGTTATTAAAGAAACGAATAGAAAAAAATAGAAAAATTTATAGAAAAGAAAGTTATTAAAGAAACGATTTTTATAATCTTTGTTTAATAGTTGAAATCCGTAAATAGAGCTTTCCCTTATTTATTTAATTTTACCAAGATTAAGTTAAATATTAACTGTTTACATTTAATAAATAATCTTTTTTTCTAAAAGTTTTATGGCTTAAAAGCATAGCCTCTTTTTTAAGCAGTCTATGTTTAAAAGTGTGTATCCACATAGTATGTAGAATAGGATATTTATTTCTTAATGGCTGATTTTGATTTCACAACCCTTTGGCTGGTGTTCAACAAGCTCGTGGACATTATAATGCATATAGTAAAACTTGACATTAACACATGGTATTGTGAAATAAATAACTTTTATATGGCCTTAACAGTTCTGCATAAAGTCAAGTTACTTTAATGTTTTTGTATATCCAATAAGTTAATATAATTAATTGGTTTGTTGTGTAATTTATTGGTACAAACACAAAGAGACTAACAGTATAGTAAGCTACTTACTAAAAGATTCATCCCTTGCCTTTTCAGTGTTTTCACGAATTTTGCGATCATTAACTTGCTGAGTAAGAGCATCTAGATCAACCTAAAACCACAAAATGCAAAAATTGGTAAAACAAAAATGTTTAAGTGTACTCATAACAACGACTTTACCCCGATTGTTCGTATTTTAGAATTAAAAATTCGATTTTGACGTTCTTTTTCCAACTTTCTTCGTCTCTCGATGGCAGACGCCTCCTTGAGATCAAGTGGGATATCAAGCTTATACATATTACCCGTTTATTCCACCTATGAACATTTAAAAGTAGATTTTAAGAGATAGTTTTTGTGAAACTCCTACAGGTTTATCAACAAATTGTAGCTACGTGTTGCTATGACAATGGTTTTGCTCTTTTGCGACTTTAGTGGTGGGACGCAAATTACCTCTACCGACGAAGAGAATTCAGTAACATTGGTCATTATAAAATAACAATCCGTTGATTCTATTTAAAAAAGAAACAATAATACTCTCTCCATCCGAATAGCATAGTGGATTCGTGCGTCGCCTTCCACAGGTTTGCAGACTCGAAACTGGCCGCTAGCGGATGGTTTATATTTTAGCAGGCTCTAGATCTAGAGGAATATAACCCGGACCCAGTGGATAAATAGGTTATACAACTGAAGAAAGATACAACACTCTGCAATAGCTCAGTTACTCCGTCGGGGCCCGGGAGTTTCCTAAGAAAATTGAACATTTACTTGCGTCAAAACGCTCCGCTCTCTTCGTATCATAACCATCGCATTTTTCGATTCTTTTTAAAAATTAAGCATCTTACTTAAAAATATATTTGGGGACGAAAAATAAACCAAAATAAAGTATTTACTTTTTCTACACGGATCATTGATTACCAGCTGACGTTTTGATTTCTGCTGTTTACATGTGAACACAGCGGTACATCTAAATACTACAGGATCGCATGAAGCGCTTGGAGCGCTTACTATACTTCGTAATTACAAAAGCCTTGGAGAAAACTTCTTTCACCAAAATAATGATTATGATATTAATATTAGGGTGGATTAAAGTTAGTTCTGGGGTTGAGATTAGTGTTTGGGACACCTAGGTCAAGCAAGCAGGCAATTCTCAGCAGGCGATTCGAAAAGTCAAGCAGGCAGGCAATAGCCGATAGCAGGGATCGAAATGAGGCTACCAGTGTTTCCAAATAAAAAATTATAAGTATTTTGTGAAAATTCGAGACGACGTCATTTTAATTACAGTATAATTACAGTATAGGTTTCGTGTAGGGGAAATGGTTTTAAATTTACGAAAAGCAGTGAAAATAATAAAGATGTGACGTCAACAGTGGTCTGATTGGAAGCTGGTCGCTAACTCGACGGTTGTATACTTGGGCAAGGAACATTACGGATATTGCCTAAACCCGGCGCAATAATGGGTTAGGGTAATCTAATATTGGAGGCAAGGTGATCTGATGATTGCCCTTATGATAACCCCCTAGGTTTATTACCAATATGTGGGGGAAAATGGTTTAAATTTACGGAAACCAGCGAACAGTAATACATATATGACGTCATTTTGCATATACCGTGTATGTTGAATTAGTCGTAAGTCCTCTTATACTTTCGACTGAATTCACTTTGAGGTATGTATGAACATCTACAGTTCACCCTCTAAACGATGGTGCAAATAGATATTACCATTATGTGGGGGCAAATGGTTTAAATTTACGAAAACCAGCGAACAGTAATACATATATGACGTCATTTTGCATATACCGTGTATGTTCAATTAGTCGTAAGTCCTCTTATACTTCCGACTGAATTCACTTTGAGGTATGTATGAGCATCTACATTTCACCCTCTAAACGATGGCACGTTCAGTTTTTACCAACATGTGGGGGCAAATGGTTTAAATTAACGAAAACCAGCGAAAATAAAAAAATACGTTAGGTCTTTTTGGATATACCGTGTATGTTCAAGAAGTCCTAACTCCTCTTATACTTCCGACTGAATTCACTTTGAGGTATGTATGAACATCTACATTTCACCCTCTAAACGATGGTGTAAATAGATATTAACAATATGTGGGGGCAAATGGTTTAAATTGACGAAAACCAGCGAACAGTAATACATATATGACGTCATTTTGCATATACCGTGTATGTTCAATTAGTCGTAAGTCCTCTTATACTTTCGACTGAATTCACTTTGAGGTATGTATGAACATCTACCTTTCACACTCTAAACGATGGTAAGTTCAGTTTTTACCAACATGTGGGGGCAAATGGTTTAAATTAACGAAAACCAGCGAAAATAAAAAAGACGTTAGGTTTTTTTTGGATATACCGTGTATGTTCAAGAAGTCCTAACTCCTCTTATACTTCCGACTGAATTCACTTTGAGGTATGTATGAACATCTACCTTTCACACTCTAAACGATGGTAAGTTCAGTTTTTACCAACATGTGGGGGCAAATGGTTTAAATTAACGAAAACCAGCGAAAATAAAAAAGACGTTAGGTCTTTTTGGATATACAGGGTAAGATTATAAATTTAATTTACTGGAAACCTATATTCGAAACCCGGATCCTTGGCTTACTAAACCGTAATTGGGTTCGAATCTATAAACCATGTTTTCCCACAGGCTAAAGGGTTTCTTTGGAAAG
>CH002567.1:1926807-1947827 GCA_000149265.1 Ciona savignyi | reverse complement strand
TTAACCCCAGAACTAACTTTAACCCCAACCCTAACATTAATATCATGGCTTTTGTAATTACAAAGTATAGTAAGCGATCCAAGCGATTCAAGCGCTTCCATGCGATCCAAGCGGTCCTGTAGTATTTAGAGATACCGGACCAATATTACCCTCAGTAGTGGTTGACACTGATTCCCAGATACTAAATCCGGCGGTTTAAACCAACATTAAATAGCCCCACAGTTAGAAAACCAACTCGGTGTCATATATATGGTTTAATCGGAGTTAGGTATCATTTGATTTATTTAAAAATGGGTGCAGATGTTGAAAATTAATAATTTTTTTTATTTATCTACGGTAAAATTGTTTACCCTATTAACAAAAAACCACCCCTATTTTAAAAAGCAAAAACGAGTCATTAATGTGAAACAATTTAAACACTTGGTGTAGCACCTAACTTTTCATCGAACTTTTAATGTACATTATCGAACACTTGCATTAACCAGAAAATATAACATAAGCTAGAATACAATGTTACATGCTCTTTAATGTTATACCTTTGACAGAACTGGACTTTAGGATATACAACCTGTGTAAAACTTTTGGAAACACAACTAAATGCCAAAAATACAGTACAAAAAGCTTTATAATGCTTCTGACAGCGATGAAGTGCATATAGATGATACTTCACAACCATTTTACCCAGATGACAATAAGTCTGTTAAACTCAAACGGACAATTGGAGTGTATGATGGTGCCAGCATTGTTGTGGGATCTATGATTGGCTCTGGAATTTTCATCGTTCCAACTCGTATTTTAGAATACTGCAATGGAGATATGTCCTTGAGCTTGATGATATGGGTCATAGGTGGAATTATTGCAATGCTAATGGCCCTGTGTTACTGTGAACTTGCAACTTTATTGCCCGAATCTGGTGGATCAGCAGCATATCTCAAAGTGGTGTATGGCGATGTGTTATGTTTTATTTATTTGTGGCTGTACTTACTTGCAGCAAATCCGCAGAGCCAAGCAGTACAAATTATAGCTTTAGGGTAAGTACAGGTTGATACTTAAATGTTTGTAATACACCTTGCTTTAACCTTTTTGGTTGTTGTTTTAATCCAATAACTTCTTTGGTTGTTATTATGTACTAATGAAACATATAAAGAGCAATCATTTAATGTTTTTCAGAGATTATATTTCCAATGCTGTTAAAGTTTCAACAGGGACATGTGGTCCAGAATCAAAAGTTCTTTCAAAATTGATTGGTTTGCTTATAACCTTGGTCTTGTTGGTTTGCAACATCACTCGAGTAAAACTCTCAGTTAAAATTCAGGTATAAACTTTTTTCATGTATTTTAAACAACATTGGGGCAGTGCAGTTAAGTGATATAATACCTGTACTTAACTAGGTAGTTACTAACTTAAAGACAATTAACTAAGTTTGCTTTAAGCATTGGCTTTGTACCTATACTGCATGTGTATTATTATGTTTTTTTAATAACCAATGTAGTTTTCCCATGTGACCCTACATGAATTCTATACTGATTAATGATATTGTTTTGTATTTTTTCATTGCCATTACTAAGAAATAAAAATTAAACTAAAACTAAACTTCACCTAGTGAAATTTAATTGGTCAAACATAACAGTTCCCTTAATAAAACTTTAATTTTAATAATAGTAGCTCTTACATCTTGTAACGCAGATGTGGGCAATCTTTTAATCCCCCAAATCAATAAGCATGTGTATGGTATTATTTTCCTTATAAAGTTATCAGAGATGCAAATCATACACCGTGATCACTTCTTTGGGGGTGTTCCCATTATCATATACTATATTCATTTGCTAGTAAACCACTTTAATAGTAGTGCTTTTTTATTGACACCTGTTTATTTCAGTTATGGTGCACGGTTGGGAAGGTTGCAGCTCTTATTTTGATTGCAATATTGGGTTTTGTTAGAGCGGTTTCTGATAGTTCTGTGTTTCTTGCAAATTTTCGATACACCCAAACATCGCAGGATATGGGAAACACTTTCAACACAAGTTTGAATCAAGCGACAATGGCCAATACGTAAATATTAAAGTTTTTAGGTTTTAACTCAAAAGTTCCCAGTAACCTGGACACTTTTTCTTTAACAGTAAACCCGGACAAAAACAGCTTTTGATATTTTTATATCTGACCAACAATAGTTACAGTATTTTAAAAATCTTTGTTAAATTTGTATAAAAAATATGTAGCACATTTTTTCTCCAACCGCTGCACTCAATCCGTCAAAGTGTCAACAAAAATGTGGTGATAAAGGCACTTGCCACTGGCTAGTATGTCCTCATATAAGGCACTTACCTTAAGTCTGAACCTTATAGTTTAATGGAATAAACAATACCTATTTTTAATGTTTTTAACTTTTTAACTAAAATACATTCTGCGTTTAGCTGTCATGATTTCCAATACCCGTTTAACATCTTCCACCCATACATGGTCCAATCACCGAAAAAATAATAATTATCCTATTCTAAATCCTATATTATTATATAAATCCGTACTTTTATATAATATATTAATAAGTGCCAGTATCCTATCTAAACCTATCTAAAAAAATTAATTTATTTTATTTTAAATGGTGTATTTTTTTACTTTCAGATTATACACTTCCTTGCAGGCAGCTCCTGGAATTGCAGCTGTGAGTTTGGCAGTTTTTCAATCTCTATGGGCTTATGATGGATTTGATAACATAACATTTATCACTGAGGAGGTTAAGAAACCCAAGAAGACGTTACCCATGATTATTATCCTGTCTTTTCTTTTCGTGATGGGCCTTTACGTTGTCGTCAATTTATCCTATTTTGCAGGTTAATGTTTAATAACAGAATGGGTAGTTATTTTTTATGTACCGTACTAAAAGCGGTCTATGGGTTTCCCTTTCTAAGTTCTTGGATAGTTTTACAAATGCAATGTTAAAAGACTTGTTTAGTTGTGTATTAATCACATGTGGTAATTTTAACTAGGTACAACCTACTGCTGTTGCTGGCAGTAAATGTCCTTAAAAAAAATACCTAACAAATGTTGCTTGATTGATATTTCTTATGGTTTATAGATGATTATTGAGTACAGTACACTTTAATACATTTGATGAGCCATGATATGTGTGTAACAATCTGACAATTTTCCATGTTTTAATTTAAACACCCCCAGTGTTTTCTTCCCACTTCAGAGAAAAAAACAGTAGTATCCTCTTATTTCTAATTAATTTATTTTAGCTATTATAGTCATTTACGGTATACAATTCATGAACCATTGCTTTAATTTCAGTTCTGAATCAAAAGGAAATGATAACATCCAGTGCAGTAGCTGTTAGCTTTGCTGCGAAAATTCACCCGATGTTAACGTACGCAGTCACTCTTGGTGTGTGTCTGTCTTTAATTGGCTCAATTAATGTCAATTTGTTAACTATGGGAAGGTTGCCTTTTGTTGCTGCAAGGTTAGGTTTCATGCCTAAGGTATTTATGTATATTTTGTTGTGTGAAAAGCCCTTGAAGTATCTGTCAATGATAAATAATATGAAAATGAAATCTGAATCTTTATTCTCACAATAGTTTGTGAGCTTCCTGTTTTATACCTGGGAACTGGGATTAAAACCATAAGCTCACACATAACATACCGTTACTGCATGCCAAATTAAAATGATTATTATTGTAGGCTATTGCAAATGATAAATAACAGCTGATGAAACGAATTTAAACCTAATACACCTATAATTAACCATTACAACTATGATCTGTTTTAACATAATGACACATTTTTACAGCTGTGGCATACTAATATACAGCAACAAACTTGACTAGCTTAGTCCAACTGAGTAGTTTAGTGGGTTAGTGTGTCGCCTTTCAGCGTAATATTGCAGGTTCGAAACTGGTCGCTAGCTAGATGGTTGTGTTCTTGGGCAAGGCATTGCCCGAATCGAGCAGATTATAGGGTTCTACCAAATTAAAAGAACATGTGAATTTTACACAACGCACTTCAATAGCTCCGACGGTGGGCACGAGGTGAACTGTCGATTGCCCATGTGTTAACCCCCTTGGTTTTCACATTCATGGGGATAAACAAATATATCCTATAGCTAAAAGGTAGGTATTTCTTCATGAGTTTTTAAATAGCGGGAATTGAGAAATGTTTATCAACGTGTAAAGTCTTGTAGGTTTGGGATATTTCCGCACCAGAATAAAAGTAATTAATTAACAGCACCACCTTTGCAGATTCTCTCGATGATACACATTCAATATTTTTCTCCTTTGCCTGCCTTACTATTCGGGATTATATTAGCTGTGGCGATGCTTGTGCCTAGCAACATTGACATTTTGCTAAAAGCTGCACTATTTATGGCATGGGCTTTCCGAAGTTTATGTGCACTTGGAGTCTTGATACTCAGATGGAAAATGAAGGATGCAAAGAGGCCGTATAAGGTACTTCAAAGATTTTGTGTCGTTTGTATTAGTCTCAGTAAATGAATAGATAGGCACAAATCAATTGAAAACCAACCGCTAGCTAGTTTGTTGTGTGTTTCGGACCCTAACTCATGTAACCTTAATTAATATGTTAGTTACCATGGCTCCATCATATTCACCATATTGCAGTATAATCTAATGCTTGTGCGTGTTTTAATTCCCCATGCGACTTCCTGTCCCCAGGGTGAATATGGATAGCCTATCCTAATTAAAAGTACGAAAAATTAGTAACAACTAAATGCTTTGTTAAAATTATACAGCAAAGTTACTGGTGGCAAAATTATCCTCCATTTTTTAATTTTTCAGATACGCCTCAACTTCTATTATAGTTTTGATAAATTTTATAACTGTTAACTTTTTATCCAAATTGCAATTGTAAGAAATGTTATGCAATCATTATAAACTATATTTTCAGGTGTACAGCATAACAGCACTTCTCGCGACTTTGTTCGGCTTCTATAGTACATTGGTTCCACTAATATTCCGTCCACAAGCTCTTTATGTTCTTGGGGTTATTCTGGCTGCAGTGTTTTACATTGTATATTTTTTGATGGTTCGGGGACATATAAACATGACCGGAGTTGGAAAAGTGACTGTTTGGTTCCAAAAGCTGTTTATGGTAGCTTCCACCACTGAACATACATCAAAGAAAATGTAACCAACTTTCTATTTAGTACTTTTAAAAATGGTACTTAACCATGCCAAATATATATAGTGTTTAAGCGTACTGCCATACTTAATATTTATGGTGTTTAAGAATACTGCCTACTAAATATTTATAGTGCTTTAAGCAGCCTTTTTTTAAACATTTTTTTGTGTTTTAAATCTATTATCTATTGTGCATTATGTTCTAAACCTACAATCATTCTGATTATTTGTTGTGTTCCTTTTTTGTTTTCAGGACATGAAGGCAAGATTATCCCATATTGTACTGTATATATTGGTCCTGGGATATGATTATGCTGTGTATTGGTAGTACAAATGGAATATTTAGCTACGGTACCAAATGCTATGCTTTGCCTGTATATCCTATTTGGTGATAAACTATAACTATTAACAATGCAAAATGTATTATTTAATGTATCACTTGGAGAGTTGAATGGTGTAATTTTTTTATTAACAAGTTTCTTTCAGAAGTTATATTTTATTTATTTTTATTTGATATTGCACAACTAGAACAATCAAAATGTTTTACCTTTATAATTTATATTTATTTTGAAATGCATTATATACGGAAAAGTATTAAATACTTGAAAAGAGAAATAAATAACTATAGAAACGCAATGAATTTATTTGTCTACAATGTCTAATAATTCTGATGGACATCTTCATCCTAGACAACAAACTGCAATGGCTCCTGTCATTTGACAGGGGGGGGGGTATAATGATGATTATCTGTGTGATAACTAACCTTTGCTAGTAAAATAAAAGCATAACGTTCTATTCAATGATGTGAAAATTGTTATCTAAAAGGGTATGCATTTTAAACCAGCCACGAACTATGTCATTGGAAAAACACGTAGTGAAATTCACTTAAACTCGGTGTGAGTTAATTCAAAAACGGCAGGAACAAATGCCTATAGTATACTAAAATAGGTGCGATACCAGTTTGGTATTGCCTATATTTTTGACCCTGTATAGCTACTTTCTCAGAAAAAAATAAATGTTCTGTATTTAAGATGTAATAATGGTGGTTCCTTATTAAAATCGTTGTCATCATCCCCGGTTAACGGAAAAGGTTTTTATAAAGTGAACATTATAGCGTACGAATCGTTGTCAAAACAGGTTTTCTCCAATCTGCGAAACGCGTTGCATTTTCTTTTCCGAACTTCAGTAAAAGGTGAGTTTTGTATGAATTAGTTTTAGATGCATATCTGCCCAGCGATGAAGTTGCGTATGTTTTTTAGGTTCGTATCTCAAAAAAAGGATGGCAAAGTCCAAGAACCACACCAACCATAACCAAAGTAAGCGACGTTGACGCATTGTCTTGCAGTTTGATCGTTAATATAAATATTCAAGCGTTAATAATTCACTACGTATACATTACTTTTAATTAAGAGTCACTAGATATGAATTGTTTTCTTTCGTCGTGATAAGTCATACTAAGTAACTAATCAATTAAAACTGATGAAGTAGTCTGCTGTTAACCCATTATACCGTATAGGTGTGCTCACTTAACTCTGACACTAGAGAACTTAGTTTTGGCTGACAATCTCTCATTTAAAGTTAACACGTGTACTGGGCTGCCTCTAAATACTACAGGACCGTTTGGAGCACTTGGATCACTTAGATTGCTATGGAAAGTAATTCTTACTCCGTCTCAAACACTAATCTCAAACCCAGAACTAACTTTAATCCCAACCCTAACATTAATATCATGGCTTTGTAATTATGAAGTATAGTAAGCGATCCAAGCGGCTCTGTATTATTTAGAGGTACAGTACTTCCTTGATTATCCGTACCTCGTTTATCCGGCATTCGATTATTCGTCCATTGGGTCAGATAATAATTTATGATGTCCAAAGGTCAGCTTCTTAAGATAAGGCCACTCTCCGTTATCTTATGCTTATCTTATATTCGTTCGTACCGAGTTGAAAGAAATACATAAGAAAACAAGCCGCAGATCGTGACGGCGTTGCTTTCTGTCTTGCCGCGCTAATTACTGATAATTTTAACGATCACGCAAATTTACATTGCTTTCAATAAATAAGTACGGAGATCCCTAAATACGATACATTATTTGATGTTGAACCTCGTTTTAGTTTTGTTGCATTCGAATCTGCTTCTTGCTGCGTTGTTTTGGTTTAAATATAGGAATTTAATTATGCGTTTTTTTCCTTATCCGTTCAGGTTTTGAAAAACGCTGTCCCGACTAGACCGGATAATCGAGGAAGTACTGTACCGCATGTACTAGGGGAAACTAAAAGGAGGGAATCTGCACACTAAAATAAAGATTAGGGAATTAAGAGTTGGTTTTAAACATAGGGTTTGAGTTAGGAGTTAGTTCTGGGGTTGAGATTAGTGTTTAGGTCAGGGTTAAAAGTAGTTTACGTAATTTTAGTGTGCAGTTTCCCCTCCTTCCCGCTTTCCCTCCTTTTAGTGTTGCCCCATGTACTGGTTACTTAATAACTTCTCTGCCTAAGAAGTTTAGCCTGTTCTAATAACATTTCTTAGAAGTGTGAGATTTAATAATTTGTTGTTTTTGTCATTGCATTATGTATAATGAAAACAGTACTATTATCAGCATGCACTTAACAGTGCATGACACCAGTTGATGTGAAGATTTTAATTATATTGACATTTTTTAATCTTGTCAGATCGAAAATACCACAAAAATGGTATTAAGAAGCCAAGAACTCATAAAGCTCCCTCACTGAAAGGAGTAAGTAAATAAAGTAACTTTCTTACACCAAAATATATTTGTTTAATGGTTGTTTATAAAATTTAAAGTTGCTGATAGCATTTAGTTTTTTGTCAGCATTTATCAACAATATTAAAATCATTAAAATGGAGAGTTATTCGTCTTTTTTCTTATTTTTACCTACTCAAACGAAGGCAAGTCAGTGTAGCTCGAAACCATGAAAAATTGTGTATAAGGATACTTTTAGAAATAATCGAATTAATAACAACTGCATTTTTGTCCTGAATAAAAGCTTTGGTGTATTTTTTATTGCCAAATGAGATTAAATTGGAGGGACAACTTGTGTGTATCCTGGAAATAGAAATAGTAGATGCAGGTTTTTAACCTCAAATCTAAAGAATTAAGGCACCGTCTATTTAGTGCATGCCCAATGATACAAATTGAGCTTGACTGTTATGGATCCCACCTTATTGTGAACATTATGAAGTATCACTCGAGTCTCGATTAACTCATTTGGTAATTTAAAAATAAAGTGCAGATATTGTAAACGTTGCTGGATTGAAACTACCTAGTTGGTTATAAAGTCAATTCAATGGGCATTGCCTGAACCAGTCTGTTGAATTGAAATAAAATAGTAGGAACGCCAGCTTTCATACAACACTCTGCAATAGTTTAAGTAACCCGACTGTTAGAAAGAGTAGGATAGGATAGAATAGAATAGGATATTCATGTTTATCCCTGTGAATAGAAAAACCAAGGGGGTTAACATACGGGCAATCGTTAGATCACCTCGCGCCCACCGTCGGGTTACCAAAGCTATTGCAGTGTGTTGTATATGATAGACGCGTTCCTTCAATTTGGTAGGACCCATTAATCCACTGGGAGTAATTTGATGATTGTCTTGTGCTAATGATATCGCCTCTTGCATTTTTCCAGTCACCAGGTAATCCTATATTATCTTAAACTTTTTTGCTCTGTATTATATTTTTATCATTAATATAACCCCACTTTCACCAGGTTGATCCTAAGTTCTTGAAAAACATGCGATTTGCTAAGAAGCACAACAAACGCAATCCAGTTCCAAAGAAGGAATAGATAGAGCATTAGGTTGCAATGTTCGAAGTGCTTCAATAAAGCCAAAACCTTACAAATGTGTATTTAGTGTTTTAGTTATCCAACCTTCGGAGCTCGTGGTCTAGGTCGTTCTGAAGTAAAATTGACAGGGGTGTGCAATGTGTTCACCATATTTTTGGAAATTTATGTTCTTGTTTCCGAGTTCAATTTACGACGTCCATGTGGCAAGGATAAAATTGCTAGTATAATCATGTCCGCACGTTTAAGGTAGAATTTTTGCTATGCAAATTTTGGGGGATAAGTTATACTTTCAGAGTAGAATTATTTTTGGTTTGTGTAGGGCGTCAAATTCAAAAACGATAAGCAGAATAATCGTCTAAATTTAAAAGTGGGTCCAACGGTGCACGAATTCCGAGTATCAAGCCTTCGAATACGTCAAGTTTGTATTCGGTATAGCATATTCCGGCGGATTACGTGATTGGCTATTTAATAGTCCGACCGGTTGGTCTGGTAGTTTTAGAGCGGCGAATGGAAAACCAAGGGGGTTAACACACGGGCAATCGTCAGATCACTTCGCGCACATCGTCGGGTTACCGGTGCTATTGCTGTGTGTTGTATATGATTCACACGTTCCTTCAATTTGGTAGAACCCATTAATCCGCTGGGTTCAGGCAATGTCCGTAAAGTGCCTTGCCCAAGGACACAACCGACTAGCTAGCGACCAGTTTCGCACCTGCAACCTTTCGATTGAAAGGCGACGCACTTAACCGTTAGACCAACGGGCCGGACTATTCTATCCTATAAGGTCTATATACGAATTTTACTTAATCGAAATTGATTTAAAAATAATCAAGATTCCTAATCTTGGGTTCTGAATCATTCGACCATGGAAAAGTCGATGTGTTCCTAAAAAATCTATTTTTGCTATTTGGTCGACCATACCGGATTAAAAACCTTAATAAAGTCGTGATTGTAAACTACCTCCCTGAATATCGACATTTCTTTGTGACCTCCCTGAGTTAACACGAACCAGACATGAAGTATCTGCCTTCAAAACACATGATGTGTGGATTCTTTTGCAATACCCTTATTCTGACCTTTGAGATATAGCCAACACAGGAGCTATGTGTACTTTTATTCGCATCAACCACGCAACACCACAGCGGTTTAAAACCATACGATAAAATTTGCCAGTTGTGCGGTAACTTTGTTTAACTGCAAATAACTGTGTTTTAACCAGTGGTTCCCAAACTGGGGGGTCGCAAAGCATGTTAAAGGGGCCGCGAATATGTTGCTAATGTAAAAACAAAGGTGAATGTCAGTAGGACTGAGTACCGGTACACTATTAGTATGTGCTATATCCTATGTAAAATTTTCCATTAGGACATTTCATTCGGATTGCTTGTAGCACAATATTATTGCATCAGTATGCGTCCACTGTAATGTCATAAACTATGACCACATAACTGTAAACGTGCAATAGCTGCAAATTGGAACTTTATTAGGGAAGTAGCCTAGTTAGTATATTATACAACAGAAATCAGTAAATACTTGAAATTGGTAAAAAATAAATAAGGGGGAGCATCATATACGTTTAGCTGCAGACCTACAAGGAGAACCATCTCACTGATTTGCTAATAAATGCAAGTAAAACATTTTTGTGCTTACTTTCTAATTTTGGATAGAATATAAGTGTGAGTCACGGAATCTGCGAACTATATTAAGGGGGTCACACCAAGACAAAAAGGTTGGGAACCACTGGTATAGACTATATACTATAGGCTACGGATTTACAAAAAATATGAAATCACGAAGCCTTTATGACAAACGGTTAGCCTATTAACTACTGTTTTCGGGTATTGCCAGCAGACGAAAAGTTGTTGAATCAAAACCGGACATTTGGTAGCGACTTCGTGTCCATCGGCAATGCGCTCGATGGACATCCTTAATCCTATTGGTTTAATAGGTTGTGATAAAATGGGAGGAAGCTTTAAGGTAAATCTTAACGTGGTAGCCTACCTAAGCAATTTAGACTCTTTGTATAAGGATTATGATCTGTAGCAGCACTCTGCTTTTGACGGGTTTTGAGCAGGGTAAAACAAAGAGTACAAAGGTGAAGTATTTTATTAGGTATTTACGCAAGGTGCAGCCAGGAATAGCGCTGTACACAGAGCATATAGCTTAAGTGGGTATAGGTTAAAGGTTTGAGAGGGCAGCTAGTCCAAGAGAGGCCAAGCCAAAATGCTCTCTGATACTATGAAATTATATTCAGTTTATATACCAGTATACCACACATAACAGGAAACACATGTTTGTACACGGGTTTATACGGCGTTAAACAGAAAACTCGGGAAAACAATTCATCGACAGACCTGCCAAAACAGGAAACTAATCGCAATTTCCCATGCACAAAATATGAACACATGGCATGGCGACCTAGTTGTTAAAATGTATAGTAAAACAATTATAAACTAGAGAGTGTCAACCACGTGTTTAACCACCACTATTTGTAAAACACATTTTGTATGCCATATATTCATGCTACAGGGTCCCTAACCACATTTTGTACTTTATACACAGAGTAGGTAGTTTTTGTTTCTGCAAGCCAAAACGCATGGGTCCCATAGTTATTAAACCAAACTTCTTCTACATGTGTAGGTAAAAAATAACAATCATGTTAGATTTACGAAGGTTTCAACAAAAATATTTTAAATTAAAGCTTTTTTCAAGTGCTGTATGGACATGAAGCTAAATTCCTAATACAGCCCGATTTAGTTTTTGACGGCTTCGGGAAATTCCCCATGGGCTTACTACATAAGTTTCTGTTTTTACATATGTTGGTCATGTTATCCAACAATTCTTAAAGTTTCAATCCAATATGACGAATCCTCGTTGGAGATGTCAGTGCAATGTGGCATGCTGTCACCATCATGAGTCAGGAACATATCTTTGTTTTTAAGGTAGTTACCCTAAGTAAATGTTTTCTTTCTTTTAATTGAAACACGGTGTCTCACGATCCAGCATTCCACCAAATCTGATCAAAATTAGAGTAGCCGTTCAAACACTATGGCCCGAAAAGCCATTTTTTAGAAAAATAACCGTTTTGGATTTTAACGTCTCAGGGGAATTCCCCTAGATTTATGACCCACAATTTTTTTACCTCGTATTTAGACCATGTTGTCTAACAAATGACTAAGTTTGGTTACTATTCCATTATTCATTCTGGTAAATGTCAGGGCGTCATGCCATGCCTGTCACAATCATGATTTGAGAACAAAATCATTTTTTAGGGTATTTCCCTAAATAATTTTTAAAGTGTTAAATTAGTGACTAATGCACTTACATTTTCCCAAATCTAAATCAGATTAGAGCAGCCGTTCAAGCGCTATGCCCAAAAAAGCAAATTTTAAAGAAAAAATGACCACTTTGGTTTTTAACGTCCAAGGGGAATTCCCCTAAATTTATAACCCAACATTTTGGGTTTTGCATATCTAGGCCATGTTGTCTAACAAATCACCAAGTTTCATTGCGATTCCATTACTCCTTTTAGTAGATGTCGGGGCGACATGCCATGCCTGTCACAATTATCATTTGAGAATAAAATCTTATTTTTTAGGGTATTTTCCTAGGTAATTTTTTTATTTCTTTCAAGTGTTAAATCAGGGAGTAATACACTTACATTCCACCAAATCTGATTAAAATTGGAGTAGCCGTTCAAGCGCTATGCCCAAAAAAGCTATTTTTTTAGAAAAAAAATACCGTTTTGGTTTTTAACGTCTCAGGGGAATTCCCTTGGATTTATCACCCAAAATTTTGGTTTCTGCATATCTAGACCATGTTGTTTAACAGATCACCAAGTTTATTGCGATTCCAATATTTCTTTTGGTAGATGTCGGGGCGACATGCCATGCCTGTCAAGCGTTTGACGAAGAAACAAAACGAAAAAAACGGACAAAAACAATATGTGTCCCATTTTTCCAAATGGGACCCATACTATTGAATAAAACTTTTTAAAGAGGTTAGCTAATATGTATTAAATATGAAGCAAATATTCTGGAAAGATCCTTAACTCGGTATTCCGAGAATTTACGAACGACGAACAGTTAACTGCATTTTATATATTTTTAGTCGATTTTTCATAGTTGGTTTACATTTTAGTACTAGAAAGTACAATTTACTTCAAACTAAAAAAGTATGAAGTATAAGAAAAGATATACTAATTAAAATACCTTAGTTTTTCCGAAAGGCTGCAATAATATAACACACAATTATTTTATTTTTATTGTTAAATTTTTGTGTAAATACTTTATTAAGAAAACATAGATATCAAGTTTAGCTTGGTAATCTCCCATTGGTTTCTGCATGCAGAAATAACCTTTATTTTCCGTAGTAAAAGATATATCGTGCGGTTAGGTAACTAGACATGCAGGAATATAGTGAAATTACTTGATGGTTCAACCGATTTATTTACACACATTAAAATTGTAAGGTTTTCTTTAGTGTGAAACATTTGGTGTCTTTTCAGTGTAGTCACTAAACCAAATTTCACAAATATTGCATAAGTAGGCTAAGGATTTTCTACAATATGAATCCTTTGGTGTCTTTTCAAATTACCTGCTTGTTTAAACGATTTTTCACACACACTGCATTTGTAAGGTTTCGCTGCAGTGTGAATAATTTTGTGTGCTTTTAAAGTACTTGCATTTTGAAACGATTTTTCACACACATTGCATTTGAAAAGTTTCGTTTCGGTGTGAATAAGTTGGTGACTTTTTAAACTACATGCAAATGTAAACGATTTTTCACACACATCGCATCTGTAAGGTTTTTCTTCAGTGTGAATTATTTGGTGTCTTTTTAAATGACTTGCTTGTTTAAACGATTTTTTACAAACATTGCATTTGTGAGGTTTTTCTTTAGTGTGAAGTATTTGGTGTTTTTTCAAATTACATGCAAATGTGAACGATTTTTCACATACATTACATTTGTAAGGTTTTTTTCCAGTGTGAATATTTTGGTGTCCTTTCAAATTACCGGCTTGTTGAAACGATTTTTCACAAACATTGCATTTGTAAGGTTTTACTCCAGTGTGAATAGTTTGGTGAATTTTTAAGTTACATGCAATTTTAAACGATTTTTCACAAACATTGCATTTGTACGGTTTTTCTTCCTTGTGAATTGTTTGGTGTCTTTTCAAATTACTTGCTTGTTGAAACGATTTTTCACAAACATCGCATTTGTAAGGTTTCTCTCCAGTGTGAATAAGTTTGTGTATTTTCAAATCACTTGCTCGCTTAAACGATTTTTCACAAACATTGCATATGCAAGGCTTCGCTTGTGCCTGAGTTTGTTGGTATGTTTTTAACTGAAAGGATACGGTACATGATTTTTTACTCATTTTATAGTTAACTATTCACATTGACGTTATTCACCTAAAAATGAGGATGATTTATTTTAAATAAAATAGCATGCACCCACTCACTGTAACGTATGTGGCCACGATTAAAATAAATAAAGCGTGACACGTCTACTACAGTGACGTGTATATTATATCGCTGCAAATGTAATACAATGTTAATAAATGCTGATAATTGGGTAGGGTTACAAAATTTACAAATCACCAGCGTCATATAATAATCTATTCTTTCCAAATTAAAAAATAACCGTAATACATTTTTGGGGTCGCTAAGTGTACATCAATTTCACACAAACTAATACATCTATTGTACTTTTTTAGACTTTTTACATGTGCAAAATCTAAATTTCACCTTAATTGTGAACACTACGTTAATACCACTGACGCGGCATAACTGAATGCACAGCGGACGTATTAATCACGTGACCAAAACAATGCAGGTGTGTACGGTCTGTTTTCAACCTAGCCAAAGATAATAAGGAAGTTAAATGTTATAGATACCGATTGCATTCTCGTGGGCCAAATATTTAGTAGGATTTTAAACAAATCTGTTTTGAATTTTAAACGTAAAGAAGAGTCGCAGAAAATTTTAATAAATTAAAAGGGGTCGGAAGCTTAAAATTGTGGGAAGACCTAGAATGAACGACTAGTGCTGTACGGGCGTATATGGTTGAATGGTTAACGCGACCGATACACATATCAACTTTAAACAAAATGGTCTAGATGACGTTTCCAACAGAATACAAAATCTACACCAGTTAAAAAAGACTAATACTCTCGGATATTTAAGTATTTACAAGAAAGCTTACACTATTAAATAAAGATCAGCTAATGTGTTTATTACACATTAAAAAGGGCGAAATATGGTGCTGTTATGGCGGTATATATGAATTTATAGCCTATGAATGCTTAAAATGTTGATTAAAATAGCCAGACCGTCACGTAATAGGTTATAAATGATGCAGTGTCATTTTAATTAATATAGCAATTTCCAATCTATTTATTTAAATTTCCTCTTGACCTTATATCATCACTTTAAAACCTGGCTACTGTCTGAGTATTCTTTGCATTAGTTCAAATTTTGCAAACTCTCCCAACTACATGGCAACTGAACCGAAGCGAACAGAATTACAGCCGTGTTAAAATAGGTCACTAACAAGGACACAACTAATTAACAGAAACAGAATTTACAGAAATGACAGAAATTTGATACTAATTTACAGAAAATACAGAACTACAGAATTACAGAAAAAATCCATTTCTAATTTACAGAAATACAGAAGAAAAATGCGAAAAACAGAAATACGGAAATACATGCAAACCTGTACTGGGTTAAATTATTAACGACGGAAATGTCCCAAATTTACGGAAATTAACCGATTCTTTTTTCTGTCGTCGTTTTTAAAGACAGAAATGTTCTAATTTACAGAAATAGACCCGTTCCATTTTCTGTCACCGTTTTCAACGACAGAAATGCCCTAATTTACAGAAATGAACCCGTTCCATTTTCTGTCACCGTTTTTAACGACAGAGATGTTCTAATTTACAGAAATGAACCCGTTCTTTTTTCTGCCACCGTTTTTAACGACAGAAATGTTCTAATTTACAGAAATGAACCCGTTCTTTCTTTCTGTCGCCGTTTTCAACGACAAAAATGTTCTAATTTACAGAAATGAACCCGTTCTTTTTTCTGTCGTCGTTTTCAACGACAGAAATGTTGTAATTTACAGAAATGGATCCGTTCCCTATTCTGTCACCGTTTTTAACGACAGAAATATTCTAATTTACAGAAATGAACCCGTTCCCTATTCTGTCACCGTTTTCAACGACAGAAATGTTCTAATTTACAGAAATGAACCCGTTCTTTTTTCTGTCGTCGTTTTTAACGACAGAAATGTTCTAATTTACAGAAATGGACCCGTTCCCTATTCTGTCACCGTTTTTAACGACAGAAATATTCTAATTTACAGAAGTGGACCTGTTCCCTATTCTGTCGTCGTTTTCATCAACAGAAATGTCCTAATTTACAGAAATGGACCTGTTCCCTATTGTGTCACTGCTTTTAACGACAGAAATGTTCTAATTTACAGAAATGAACCCGTTTGTTTTTCTTTCACCGTTTTCATACGGAAATGTTCTAATTTAGAGATATAGATAGACCCGTTCCCTTTACTGCCACCGCTAAACCAAAATCTTGACAAATATCTCCCTCTGCAAAGCACTTGGCGGATGTCGACTGAATCCATTGGATTAATGGGCTGAAATAAAACTTTATAGCCTATTTCTTTAAATGAATGTGGCGTTTAAATATTATCTAGTCATTATAAATCAATTCGATTCAACTCCCCCTGGCCTCTAGATAGCATGGTGACAAACAATGATGCGTAAACTGCTTCTGGCTTTTGCGAACAAAAAGCTCAATTTTTTTTCCAAGAGCGGCTAAGCAATGCGGGTTAACACAGTGAATAATGTACCTTAAGTAAGAGTATTTGTAATGCGCTATTGCTTTATTTGAATATTTCTGTCGTTGAAAGCGGTGACAGAATAGGGATTGGGTGCATTTCTGTAAATTAGCACATTTCTGTCGTTAAAAACGGTGACAGAAAATGGAACGGGTTAATTTCTGTAAATTAGGACACTTCTGTCGTTAAAAACGGTGACAGAAAATGGAACGGGTACATTTCTGTAAATTATAACATTTCTGTCTTTAAAAACGGCGACAGAAGAGGCAACGGGTCCATTTCTGTCGTTGAAATCAATGACAGAAAAAAGAATGGGTCCATTTCTGTAAATTAGTACATTTCTGTCGTTAAAAACGGTGACAGAAAATGGAACGGGTTCATTTCTGTAAATTAGAACATTGCTGTCGTTAAAAACGGTGACAGAAAATGGAACCGGTTCATTTCTGTAAATTAGGACATTTCTGTCGTTAAAAACGGTGACAAAAATGGGAACCGGTCCATTTCTGTAAATTAGGACATTTCTGTCATTGAAAACGGTGACAGAATAGGGAACGGGTCCATTTCTGTAAATTAGAATATTTCTGTCGTTGAAAACGGTGACAGAATAGGGAACGGGTCCATTTCTGTAAATTAGAACATTTCTGTCGTTGAAAACGGTGACAGAATAGGGAACGGGTTCATTTCTGTAAATTCGAATATTTCTGTCGTTGAAAACGGTGACATAATAGGGAACGGGTTCATTTCTGTAAATTATAATATTTCTGTCGTTGAAAACGGTGACAGAATAGGGAACGGGTCCATTTCTGTAAATTAGAACATTTCTGTCGTTAAAAACGGTGACAGAAAAAAGAACGGGTTCATTTCTGTAAATTAGAACATTTCTGTCGTTGAAAACGGTGACAGAATACGGAACGGGTCCATTTCTGTAAATTAGAACATTCCTGTCGTTGAAAGCGGTGACAGAAAAAAGAACGGGTTCATTTCTGTAAATTAAGACATTTCTGTCTTTGAAATCGATGACAGAAAAAAGAACGGGTTCATTTCTGTAAATTAAGACATTTCTGTCGTTTAAAACGGTGACAGAAAAAAGAATCGGTTAATTTCCGTAAATTTGGAACATTTCCGTCGTTAATAATTCAACCCAGTACAGGTTTGCATGTATTTCCGTATTTCTGTTTTCCTTATTTCTCTTCTGTATTTCTGTAAATTAGAAACGGATTTTTTCTGTAATTCTGTATTTCTGTAATTTCTGTAAATTAGTATCAAATTTCTGTCATTTCTGTAATTCTGTTTTCTGTAAATTAGTTGTGCCCCACTAACAAACAAAACAACTACTTCTATGATGGCTTTACATTGCATTTCTAATTAACAATTTTATTCTTAATTCATTTTTCAGAGTCTAGCGATTGTTTTACATTATTTTTACTATTCTTACACGTTTATCTAAAACAATTAACGTATACGCCTTTCTGTTGTTTTCACTGTCCTCACTTATGTGCTTCTGTAAACTTGTTTCCGATTGACCGACTTCGGTCATTGCGTTTTTATGTTGTCTGTGGCATGTTCTTGATCCGGGCGTTGTATGGCGTTTCGCTCATTGCGTTGCATTGCTGTCAATATCAGCAAGTTATAAACGATCGATTTATTTACTGATATATATTTAATAAAACAGTCTTACCCAGAGCCCATAATTGGATCGAAAAGTATATAAGTAAATCTAAAAATGCATTAATCAAAATATCCCAGTTTACCCCGAAAAGCTTGCAATAATATAACATTTTTTATGTTTAAATTGTTTTATTCTAACGCAGTGGTTCCCAACCTTTTTGTTTAGGTGACCCCCTTAAATTTGTTTCGCAGATTCTGTGACCCACACTTATATTCAATGTTTTACATGCATTTATTAACAAATCGGTGGGATGGTTGAACACCTTGTAGGTCTGCAGCTAAACGTGTCTTGTAGGTCTGCAACTAAAAAAATCATGCTCCCCTTAACTATTTTTATCAATTTCAAGTTTTGACTAATTTCTTTTGTATAATAATACTAGGCTACGTCTCTAATAGAGTTCCAATTTGCAGCTATTGCACGTTCACAGTCATGTGGTCATAGTTTTATGACATCACAGTGGACGATATGACATCACAGTGGACGATATGACATCACAGTGGACGCATACTGATACAATAATATTGTGCTACTAGCAATCCGAATGAAATGTCTCAATGAAAAATTATGCACGGGATAGCACCATAGAGTACTGATATATATTAGTACTCTATGATAGCACATACTACGAGCGTACCGGTGCACCCAGTCCTATTGACATTTACCCTTGTTCTTACATTAGCAACAGCCTCGCGGCCCCCTTTAACATGCTTTGCGACCCCCTTGGGGGTCGCGACCCCCAGGTTGGGAACCACTGTTCTAACGTGAATACTTTATTCAGAAAACATGGATATTGAGTTAAAAGGGTAACCCGGGAACACATTAGTTTAGGCTAGCAGAAACAAACATCGTACCTTTGTATATGATATACCATGGACGGTTAAATATCCAGGTCAACCGGTTCGTTTAATTTAGATATTATAAATATAAAATTTGAATTGGTAACCCGGGAACCCATTAGATTTTGCTCCCAGACACAAACGTCATACCCTCTGTATAATATATAGATTCTGTATCCCGAAAAACACAGCGGCCACTCGAAAGTAGTTTAACATGTAGTGATGGTTCACATGTGTTCGAAATTCTTTAATTACTTAATGAAACCAACCGTTTCTGCGTTTTAAAACTAATTATATAAACCGTATATAAACTAGAGAGTGTCAACCACGTGTTTAACCACCACTATTTGTAAAATACATTTTGTATGCCATATATTCATTCGAGCAGTGTCCCTAACTGTTGCGGGTGTAGCAACGTTCCGCCGGATCCTTATGATCTGACGGCTGCCGATAAGTGATCACTTTCTCTAATGCACCTGATCTCAGTTTGCAGCCAGTAAACCTCCCTCGGTTAACACACACCACTTTTATTTACAATTTAACAGATTTAGGTTTCAGGTTATTAAAAGTGTTTCATTTGATCACTATAAAATAAACATTAACCGGTTATTGCAGAGGATTACATACACGAATTACACAACATCTATACACCAAGAATAAGCGACTAATTACAACAAATAGTACGTAAGCAATACAATGCACGACAATAAGGTCAACGGGTTTATATACCCTATAGAGCGAAGAAATATGGACGATACGGTCGTCGATCATGCAGGGTTAATGGACGCAAAATGATCACGCAGCGTGTAGTCAGGTCAGTCCGATACCATTATAAACTAGAGAGTGTCAACCACGTGTTAACCACCACTATTTGTAAAACACATGTTGTATACCCTATATTCATGCTACAGGGTCCCTAACCACAATTTGTATTTTATACACTGAGTATGTAGTTTGTTTCTGCAAGCATAAACGCATGGGTCCCATAGTTAACAGACCAAACTTAATTTACATTTTTAGTTAAATAAAAAATAAACGTTTTAAATTTACGAACATTTTACCACAAATGTTTTAAATTATAGCTTCTTTTCAAGCGCTGTAGTAAAATAAAGTTAAATTTCCAAAACGGCCCGATTTAGTTTTTCATGATTTTAGGGAATTCCCCTGGGTTTGGTAGATAAGTTTCTGTTTTTACATAAGTGAGTCATTTTAAGTAACAATTCTTAAAGTTTTAATCTGATTTGTCGACTTCTTGTTGGCGATGTCAGTGCGATATGGCATGTCTGCCACAATCAAAATTTAGGAACATATGTTTGTTTTCATGTAAATTAACCTAATTAAATGTTTTCTTTTTTTAATTGGCACAAAGTGTCTAATGTTTTAACATTTTACCGAATTTTATTAAAATTACAGCAGCCGTTCAAGTGCTATGCCCAAAAAATCTAATTTTTTAGAAAAAAAATGTTTTGGTTTTTAACGTCTCAGGGGAATTTCCCTAGATTCATTACCCAAAATTTTTGTTTCTGCTTATCTAGATTATGTTCTGTTACAAATGTCAAATTTTTATTGCGATTTTATTACTCCTTTTGCTAGATTTCGGGGCAACATGGCATGCTTGTCACAATCATAATTAGAGAACAAAATCCGATTTTTAGGGTATTTCCCTGGGTAATTTTTTTATTTCTTTTAAGTGTTAAATCAGTGACTAATGCACTTAC
>CH002567.1:1864294-1913451 GCA_000149265.1 Ciona savignyi | reverse complement strand
TTTAAGTTAAATAAAGAATAAACGTTTTAAATTTACGAACATTTAACCACAAATGTTTTAAATTATAGCTTCTTTTCAAGCGCTGTAGTAAAATAAAGCTAAATTTCCAAAACGGCCCCGATTTAGTTTTTCATGATTTCAGGGAATTCCCCTGGGTTTGGTAGATAAGTTTCTGTTTTTACATAAGTGAGTCATGTTAAGTTACAATTCTTAAAGTTTTAATCTGATTTGTCGACTTCTTGTTGGTGATGTCATTGCGATATGGCATGTCTGCCACAATCAAAATTTAGGAACATATCTTTGTTTTCATGTAAATTAACCTAATTAAATGTTTTCTTTTTTTAATTGGCACAAAGTGTCTAATGTTTTAACATTTTACCGAATTTTATTAAAATTACAGCAGCCGTTCAAGTGCTATGCCCAAAAAATCTAATTTTTTAGAAAAAAATGTTTTGGTTTTTAACGTCTCAGGGGAATTTCCCTAGATTCATTACCCAAAATTTTGGTTTCTGCTTATCTAGATTATGTTCTGTTACAAATGTCAAATTTTTATTGCGATTTCATTACTCCTTTTGCTAGATTTCGGGGCAACATGGCATGCTTGTCACAATCATAATTAGAGAACAAAATCCGATTTTTAGGGTATTTCCCTGGCTAATTTTTTTATTTCTTTTAAGTATTAAATCAGTGACTAATGCACTTACATTCCACCAAATCTGATTCAAATTGTATCGGTCGTTCAAGCGCTATGCCTAAAAAAGGCTATTTTTTTAGAAAAAAATACCGTTTTGGTTTTAACGTCCCAGGGGAATTCCCCTAGATTTATCACCCAAAATTTTGATTTCTGCATATCTAGACCATGTTGTCCAACAAATCAACGAGTTTCATTGCGATTTCATTAACCCTTCTGGTAGATGTCGGGGCGACATAGCATGCCTGTCACAATTATCATTTAACAGCAAAAGTTGAATTTTTAGGGTATTTCCCTAAGTAATTTTTTTATTTCTTTTAACTGGTAAATCAGTAACGAGTGCACTAACATTCCACCAAATTTGATTCAAATTGGAGCAGCCATTCAAGCGCTATGGCCTAAAAAGCTAATTTTTTAGAAAAAAATGACCGTTTTGGTTTTTAACGTCCAAGGGGAATTCCCCGAATTAATTACCCAAAATTTTGGTTTCTGCATATCTAGGCCATGTTGTCTAAAAAATCACCAAGTTTCATTGCGATTCCATTATTCCTTCTGGTAGATGTCGGGGCGCCATAGCATTCCTGTCACAATTATCATTTAACAGCAAAAGTTTAATTTTTAGGATATTTCCCTAGGTATTTTTTTTATTTCTTTTAAGTGTTAAATCAGTGACTAGTGCACTAACATTCCACTAAATTTGATTCAAATTGGAGCAGCCGTTCAAGCGCTATGGCCTACAAAGCTAATTTTTTAGAAAAAAATGTCCGTTTTGGATTTTAACGTCCAAGGGGAATTCCCCTAAATTTATTACCCAAACTTTTGGTTTCTGCATATCTAGGCCATGTTGTTTAACAAATCACCAAGTTTCATTGCGATTTCATTATTCCTTCTGGTAGATGTCGGGGCGCCATGCCATGCCTGTCAAGCGTTTGACGAAAAAAAAAAGAAAAAAAAGAAAAAAAACGAAAAAAAAAAACGGACAAAAACAATATGTGTCCCATTTTTCCAAATGGGACCCATAACTAAAGGGGTAGGGCGGTATATTTAACTTTGCTGAAATATTAAACGCTTTAATATTAACACCATAATTTGGCATAATCTTACTTAGATTAAGATTTCCAAAACATATATTATTTAAAGCCGTAGTAGACCTGCTGTTGAAGAGCATCTAAATACATTTAAATAAAGTTTGATGCAGTTAGTTTCCCGCACATACAACTGGAGTTATTAAACGCGTTGACGTCATGTCAATGTACGAAAAGGTCAGAACATTTTCACATTCGCAATACTGTTTTATCTTTTGGTCATGATTAAATGAAAAATTAAAATTATTTAACAAGAAACTCATTTAAATAAATTAATAAGTTTGCATTAAAAAGAATGTTTTTTTTCGTTTCGACAAATAATGGTGTTAAATACACATATATTATATTGCCTAACCGGTTAATCAACTTTACCAAATTAATTTTCTTTTTCATAACCATGTATAGGATATATTATCCGATGTGCAAACAAGTCCGGGTCCGTGTTGGAAGTGCAGGATTATTTTACCGCTTAACCGCGTGTTTGCAGCGTGCGTATTTCGTGCGCATTTCGTGCCTTTTCTGAAGAAAAGAACCCTTTGTCCGCATGGATCTTTGTGCATTTAACTAATCATCTTTTTACCAACTTTTTAGACAGTAAATATTCTGGTCTTTTTTTCGAAGACTTTTATCGCTTTTCTCCATATATATTCAAAAATATTATAACATAGTTAACTGGTATAATGTGATATTTACAATTTTTAAGTCCAGAGCGGTTAAATGCGGGCGACGTCACCGAAATGTACATGCTTAAAAATGACGTATACCACAATACGTGCTTTTCACAATCACCTTAAAACTAACGCCTCTGTATCTTGAAGGAAATCTATTGGAAAGATACCACTGTGCCGCAGAGACATCCTCTGCCCAGTATATTTAGATATATTGTGTGATTACTGAAGTTTAACGAGTTGCCTTACACCACGTTCTTAGATAAGGTCAAATATATCAAACACAATTTATGCATGTCGGTTATATAACTATGGTAGGGTCTTTCAATTGTTAAAAGCGTTGAAAGCTGATTATTTTAACAATTGCAACTTTAAATTTTAGGAGTATCAGTAAATGTGTTTAAAATTGTATTCAAATAATGATACATGTTCGAGCAAGTCAGATTTTTATCTAAATATCAACATTATTGTAAATCATTATACCTTGTATGAGTCATTCGAAAAATAGCAAATTTCCTTGCTGTAAATACGTTATTTAAAATTTGCAATATGAAAAAAACGCGTCCATGGATTTACAGTTTTTTGGTTTCAGTGACTCATCGTGTGTTTATTGATTGCTTAGAATTTGGCACACATACTGCCTCATATTGTTTATGGGTTAACGCAGTCTAACATGCCGAAGTATAAGACTTGAGCATTTCGGTCTGACTTAAAATAACCTTTGTTAGTCACGCAATGCACCACGTATTAGCATGGAAAGTAGAGGTCATAATATGCAACATCTGAAATTTCAAAACGTAACCAAGAACTAGACCTAATTCTAATCTATTACTGATACTATAAATAAAGTATCTGTTTCCTGTCTGTAGTAGAATGCTCATCAAAATTAATACAGTTGAACCTGATTTATTTTTTTATTTTTTTCGAGCTTAGTTTCGAACCCATTAAGGTTTCGTGGTTTCGTCACTAAGACCGTTTATATTGAGAAGTCTGTATATGTATCGGTCGCTTTAATCATTCGGCCATACCACCGTACTCAACGTGGTTGATTTTAATATGTTTTAGTTTGAATATTATGTGTTGCGCCCACTCCTGCCAGGTATATAGTTTACCTTGCTAAGTCGAAAGGCGTAAACTATATAATATTTTATTCACAACTTAAACGAGTTCTTCACCATTTAACGAACATTGTATTCACATTTAACACGAGTTATTTAATATTTAACGAATACTTTATTCACAATTTAAACGAAAAAATAAAATACAAAATATGCACCATTCATTTTAAAACTATTACCGGCTAGACCACTTAAGAAAATTTCACGCATTTTTTTAAACTCTGATGGTTCTTTTTGGATATGGTGGTATTTATGTGACACCGATTCTACCACGCATATACCAAACCAAACTTGCTAAATCCGTCTATCAATTCGCTTTCAAATTTGTGTGTTTTGGGAAAGCAAGAAATGACCATTTTAGGCTTATCGCCACAACTGATAACACACCCAAAAAAGGGAAATTGTTAAAAGTTCGGTAAAACTGCACAAATGCCAACTATTTACATTTTAAATTGAGCCCATTTTAACTAGCGAGAAATCATAAGTAGACAAATGCTGTTCATATAACAGACTAAATGTGTACGGATTTTTAGTATTTAACCACTTTTTAAATTTTATTTACCTTTAGCAACTTATGTATACCCCATAATATCAATTTGTAAAATTTGAAAAAAATCAAAGATAAATATTTTTATAAATTTAAATAAAAACACGTTACGCGCTCAATCAGATACTTATGGATTACGTCTCAAGGCCACCAATACATACATGTTCGCTATACCCACAACTGTCTATTTATTGCACAACCAGAAAAGGAGGAATTTGCCCGTTAACTAAAGTTAAAACTAAATGTCTAATAGGCGTGGTTCAATTAATTTTTTATTGGATTTTTAACAACAAACTTAAATAAAAGGGCAGTATAATTTTAAATAAAATATTACTTTTTCTGACTTTAAAATCCAGATAAAAAATTTTTAAACCAGCTTTCTTAGATTCTAATTCTACGCTAAAAATCAAACTTTTGGTTTTCCCTTGATATGGTGGAATAAAATAGAAAAAATTTATTTATAATTAATGAACATCTTGAATTAGTTCCGGCAACCCAATTATTGGTATGGGGTACCACGACTGACATTGTCTCGTACGCCGATACAATTATGTTGAGATCATTAAAAATCGCTTGCAAATGTCAATGTTTTTATATTTATTGTCCAATCTGGTGTCAACTTATCAGCTAATGATGCTGTAAACAAATGGTTCATTCCAAGTGATTTAGAATGCGTGTTTTGGGATTAATCAACGTATCAGAAAGACAAGTTGTTTCTGGGAAAAGTTTTAAAACTGCATACCCACTGCATCAAAATTCACTCGGGCGTGAGTCATACCTACCCATAAGCCTTGTGTTGTTTCAAAGTGACATTTGATTTAATCTGACCTACAAACTTACGGTATTTTAATTCAGTAAAGTTGATATTTGGACGTTGTATGTAGACTTCCAATCTTGTAAAAAATTATATTACAATGCCGTACATTGCCGTTGGTTGAAAATTTTGTTCATATGCTATACACAACGCGTTACATTGCCCTCCGGTAGATGGTGAAGTCGATATATGTGACAAGCTAAAGGGTTACATCCTTGAGCAAGCCACATACCGGTTACCTGCGTTCAGTGGATATACCAAAAACTATTTAAATTTCTTTATTCTGGTTAACCCACTTCATTATCTCTGATACCCAACTTTGGGCACCATATAATCGGATTAGAAAGCTGTGTTAAACGATAATGTGGTGCCACGGTAAAGCGTATATTCAGATTTTTGAATTAAACGTCGTGTTAAAACGTTTTGACATATACAAAGAGTCTCCAGCAGAGCTAGATTCGAATGGCGAGTGTATTCGAATATTCAATTGTCGAATACTTTTTTTATAGAATACAACTACTTTTTATTAATTTTCTTTTTATTTAAATTTATTCGAATCATGCACTAATTCTCAAAATATTCGACTACTAATGATGCTATGTTGAAATTTTGACTTGAAATTTTTTTTTTTTTTTTAAATTAGGTACACTTCAAGATTTTTCGTCAACTACAAAGATATTTATCAAGTATAAGTAAGTACTTATTTGGACATTATGGCAGACCAATACACTTATTCTTCGCTTTGTGGTTTAAGCAATGGTTGTTTGTGTGGGTCGCTGCCGCGAGACACCGGATTAACGTTATTGATACTTCTCTTGATTAGTTACATTTTTTGCGGTATGATTTCAATCCTTCGAACCAAACGAATCCAAGATTTCAATCTTTCGAACCCGACTTACCCCTTTAAAAATGTTTTGCACTGACTGGCACAGAACGCACTTTAATTAACACTAACATAACTGCATTAGCTAGTTTTAAGACACAATATACACTGTGGAATATATGGATTTCTTCACTACAATTTATATATTTTATACGTTGTTTTACCGACTGGCAGCCCCATTAAAACTTATATTTCGAAACAGCGCAGTGGTGAAATAATGTTACAAAATAATGTAACTAATGTTACACGTACAATGTTTATGTATTTATGAACAGACGCCTTTATTGAAGCATTGTACAAGGGCTGCGAGTCTAAACACGAATAACAAAAAAAAATAAAAAAATTGTAGGTATAAATCTAATCGGCATTTAAATACATCAGAAGGCACAGAATACTCAGAATTTAAAAACAATCTCATTAAGGCACGTTAAACACTTAATTTGTTCGATTACTAAGAAGTGCAGTAACACTGTGAGCATTGTAATCTCTGGGATAATTTTTTTGGCCAGCTTTTACATAGCCAGACGATTGCACTTCATAATCAAGCGGGTTAAACGCTGATTTTTGCAAACTAGAAGCAAATGGAGTTCACGCGACTTAGAAATTAAATATCGGATTATCTGCAATCCAATCTAGCGAATCGTCCATGCTAAGTCCGCTGTCACTGCCGCTTCTTGGCGAAGGCGAGTCGACGCACGAATCCGCGCGGATTATTTCTTCGATATCGAAAATGGTGAAGCCATTTTGAGAGTTGTCGTTTTCGATTATATTATCGAAGCCACCGGCTAGAAAGTCCTCACTGTCTGGCATTAACAGCGGAGAGGGCGAAGTGCTGTCGCCGGCGGAAAGTGTTGTTGCATTTGTTGTTTTCGAATCGACCTTTTCCCCGCGGTTTGTCGCGGTAATCTGCGATGCGCAAGTTACAGGCTGAATCACATTTACAGGACGCGGTTTGTTCTTCCCACGCATCAGGAAGCCAACATTGTTTGTTGGTGAGCATTTCTCCAACTCCGTGTCTTCGACGGCCGCACCATTTTCCTGACTTAAGCAGGTCCGCTTTGTGTTTGGCGCCAGCATCGCTCCGATAGAGGGCAGGGTTTGATTGGCAGTGGCCCAATCGCGTTTAGGGGAGGTTTGCTGTCCCGGAATTTGAGTGGATTGGGAAGCATCAGGACTGTTGGCGCAAAGCCGATTCTGCTCAATTTGTTCCACACCGCGTAAAGTGTATGGCTGAGCAACCGCTGTAAACTCCTGTTTCACAACTACGTTTGTGTTGGTTTTATAGTGTTGTTGGTAATACGGTTGATTACCGTACTTGGCCTCGGTTGTCTGGACGGGAGTGGTGCCTGCTTGTAACGTCTGGTAGACTTCGTGGCGGTCACCTATTGCACGGATTGTATTTTTTAAATGCAATTCGGTCGTAATTCTTCCAGCATTCTGATCAATCCTTAACGGATTTCCGACGACGCGTGGGTCATTGGGTGAAGTAAATGAAAACGGTCTCCTTTTTTGATAACTTTGCAAATATCCTGCTTTTTGCATCGTACGCCCTGTGTCGTCATTCACACGCACCCACGAGATTTCTGAGGATCCGTCTAGCGGGAAACCAGCTCTTAAACACCGCTGTACGATGGTATCGAGTCGGGCTTTGAGATGTTGATTTTCATCCTCCATTCTCCTGTTTGTCTCTTGCAGCTCCGCAACTTGTTTCTCGAGTTCCATCATTCTTGCTTTCTTTCTCTCCCGCGCTGCAAGGGCAGATTGCCGGTTGCGCAATTTCTTTCGAAGTTCTTTGTCCTCGATCGCGCTCAGAGGAATATTTTCCTGCATCCCTTCTGGAGAGATGTGTTCTGGCTTCGGAAGGACCGGCATCACTCCCTTAACATTTGAAAATGGCATCAGATAAATTATGCAACTATCGTCAAGGGGAGGGTATCTGAATAATACAAAACAGCTATTGTGAAAATTACCTCAAAATTTAACTTAAACCAACTAAAGGTCATCAGTTACGCAGATCGCTCAACTGTAATAAACAATCTAATACGTTAACGCTACAAGAAAGTAACGTGGCAGCGCCTACAGTGACTCCTGATAACACGCTAGTTCATATGTACTGTATAGAATTTTTAATGAACTTTTTTAAATGAGTCTTCTCATTCGGACGTCTAAAACAATATGCCTTGCACCTGAAGCTTTCACTTTCTTAGCTCACCGCACGTGCTTATGTAAATGCCCACGAGGCTTGTCTAGATTATCAGGTATTCCAGCATGCGTCGTTCACGTGCTAAAAAATTTCAATCAACCTAAAGGCAGCTAATTACGAAAGGTCGGTCGGCACAACACAAGTGCGCCGCCTTCAAATCATCAGCCATGGGAACGCGAGATCAAAAAGCATTCAAAGGCCGCCTAGCCGAACAATCACAGTTCTATTTTGAATCACAAACCGCAGAATATTGTTGGCCCATCTTAAACATTTCCAAATTTGGCTTGAACGAATTAACTGGTCTCCAGTCTAACCTGCGGGCCTAAGCTTTAGCCACAAGTTATATTTTGTTCATTTACCGATATGTAGGACGGCATTTGGCAAATACAAATATCGTTTACAAAATAAACTGGGTTTAACCACCCTTATTCAAGAAACCATATCTGCCTTTAAAGAGTTTTAAGGCATCAAATTTTCTCTGCCTGATACAATCTACCACATCATGATTTGAGGATAGTGGAGAAAGAGTAGTGAAATTGGTACAGAATACTACAAAACAAAAGCCATCTACACTCCCTGTGCTAGTTTTAAAATGCTTTACACATGATTAAAGTCACAGAAATGAATTACACGGGTTATGTTTAAAACGCACGCATTTGTTCAAGAAAAATTATTTTCTAACCTCTCAAATGCTCGTAAGACTTATATTCTAGCGGCAAGTTGCCTACCAACTGATTGCTAATTAGTTAGATCCACTGCACCTATAGGGTTATTTCGCCTTTTTCTCACATTATATTCGTCCAAATGACCGCGACGACGTCACTTATCATGTCCCTGCCGGCGCTACGTAAAAAAGTCGGCTTTCCCCATTCGTTTTTAGATTCGTGAGCAATCTGAATTCGTCAGCCGGTTGAATTCCCTCGTATGTCGCACTATATTCGTCGCCTTTTCGACCTCCCTGGTGGCGAGAAATGCACAACAAATTGTCTACCTGGGATTACTATGGGAAAATGGGAGATACACAACCGAAGATTAAATCCTATACAGTAATTTCTCTGTTTGCACATCTTATAGTTTATGTGGTTTAAAACAATAAAACTAGTTTTCCAGCTATATTAGATTTTACAAAAAGCATTATTTTGACGATACAATCGTTTTGTTATATTTTAAGTTCTGGAAAACACCGCAATTGAACACGGGTGTACTAATACATGAAAATTGTTTTAAATCGTATAAACAATCTATCCAGGACTGTGGGAATGAAACACTTCGTCTGAGATTATAATCGCAATTTCACCACGCAAGCGAGTATCGGGTAACAATTACCTAAACACGATGTGGTGGTGATATCAATCGCAGGTTTCGCGTATCGTGACGTCATTTACTATACAAGATCATGGCAATAACGTTACAGTCGCGAAATATTCAGACTAACCTGGGCAGATTTTGTAGGCCGCTTTAATTGACTGGTGAATATGGGACCATTGCAAGTCGTGTGAATTTAAAATAAATAATGTCCATTTTCATTGTTTAATGTGTGTAGTTTTTTACCAATAAGTGTTTCAAATATTTTACCGGGGCCTCAGTTGTTAAGCATTTAACCACGTGACATTGACAGTAATGCTCTAAATAAAACAGCCCTTAAACTAAAAAAACAGACATTGTTACAAGGTAATACATATTTACGAACAGAAACCTCTACTATTTTGAAGATGTCAACTGTTTGGAGCAAATTCGAAATTAGGCTCCCTGAGTAAGGCACACCAGCATATAAGATATTTTTCGTTGTAATCTTATTTCTATTTTTTCGATGTGTTACATTTGGGTATATTTAAATACGCAAACTAATATCGAATATTATTACATTATGATGGATTTTGACTTTGGGTTTTTTTTAACGACGATTGCAAATGAGCAATCCCGCCCATGGGAAGAACGGTCCAGCCTTCAAGTTGATCCCATGCCGGTCATTTTCGCAGCAATTATTCGAGGGTGTTTTGCTCCACGCCCGTTATAAACACAGCGGCGCCTACTTATATATTCCTCCCCAATTTACGACTCTAAGTTGGCGGAAGCAATTTCCGTTTCGCGTGCCCTTCTTTTAACACTTGTAAGCATGATTGTTTAAGTGTATGCCGTTTCTTAAATATTATACATTTAATTAATAAGTATTATTTAGAGCATATTGCTTACTCATGTTATTTTTTTTCGCTTTTTTAAGTCGTTCCATTTGATGCGTTTTTTGCGCGCAATTAGATGACAAGACCTAGTCTAAAATTGTATCCGAGTTCTTCGTCTATGAAGCAGAAATAGCCTGTAAATCTAGCTGAATCAAGATGATGCGGCAATTGGGTTGGCTGGGCGCGATTTTTTTCTGTTGATATATCGAATATAACTCCCGGCGGCTGTAATTTTTTTGCGGTTAATCCGTAATGGAACCCGTTCTGAATCATGCGGTGTATTTAAGAATTGTTCGTTAAATATAACTGACGAGGACTATATCTTAACCATTGTGGGCACGATGTACACTCCGGTACCATACACTCAAAAGCGCTTAGACCGCTGTTTGGCTTACATCAACTTTACAGAGAATTGTTTATGCCTCTTTTGTATAAAAGGGTGATCATTTTTAACCTCAATCAAGCACGATTAAAGTTACCTGTTACGTAAGCCCTAATTTTAAAGAAATCTCCGTTTAAAACTTTGACGTCAATAGAATGAATGTAACAATCCGTGTGTAATTTCGCTCGTCGTCGCCAGTTATTCAGCCCTAATCGAGCCATAACGGCCAATAAGTGACGACAAACGAGGAATTACAGTCGTTCGGAGATTTTAAACGGCAAAGGATGTTGATTAGCCGCCATATTGACCCATAATTATAAGCCCCTAATTGAACCCAAACGAGGCTTGTATGTTTTGCCTTGCGGTTACCCTTTAACGCTCATATCCGCAGAGTTTGGAAGCTCAAAGAACACAAATTTGTCTGATCTTCCCCGTAATTAAACACTGAGCACGCAGATGACCTACAAGACCGTTTACGCTGGGCTTGGCACTTAATTCGCATCTCGTGATGTGCGCGAAAGTCTTGATTGGGGTGCATACACTTAATGATCTTGCTACAATTCTGACCTTATAAGTTGTCGCGACAATGTAAACAAATCCGAAATAATCATCATGCAGAATGGCAGGCTAACATCGATTAAATAGATAGACACCGTTGTCGTAATATTTCGGCACGAAACCGTACTGCAATTTAGCTCAATCCTTTCCTAAATCCTACCTCGAAACTCAAGAGTTTTAGGAAGTGCTCATTAAATCTCGTAAATTTTTTCGTAACCTAAAGTCTGCATACGATGCAATACATCCACCAAATCAAAGCTTTACTAACACGTGCACTTTCGTAAACTTTCAATATACTTTTCCAGATAACTTACACCATACATATATAATAACCGGGCCATGGTGGCAAATGCGGCCATTCATTCTTATTGGATTGCGGTAATGTAACAAGTAATTCGATGCACGAGCAGCGACCAGACACATTAGAAAGCTATTGGACGACGCCCGCTGGCATTCTTTGCCATAAAATTGATGTCGCATGTTTTGGTTGAACTCCTTATAAAAAGGTTACTTTCCCACGAGCAATATACCTACTCAATTTCTTGGAATATCGTACGCATTCTTTCTTGTTTTTAAAACGTTTTTTTTACGCGCACGTTTTTCAAACGTATTTTGCGCTTAACTTGGCAAACAATTGTCACCAAACATAAATCATTTCCCAATGCTGTTCCTTTATGACTTAAAGGTTTGTATTTCGGCACAACCAAAAGTTAAACGAATAAAAACGAGCAACTTTTTACAAGTATGCAAACTTCGTTTACCTTAAAAAGCATATTCACAGAAAACGCAATAGGCATTATCACACGGGCAATCGCCAAATGAACTAGCGATTACGTAAGGGAGCGTTCTCCGCATGCCAGATTACCTCACAATCGCCAGATTACCTCGCAATATCGCCAGATTACCTCGCGACCACCTTGGTCTAGCGTAGATATTGCAGTGTTTGGTATTTGTTCGTGTATGAATGTCATATATGCATGCTTAAAAATATAAGAAATCTCGAAATGGAACAAAATGCCGTTATAATAAACTAAATCGATTTTTTAACAATAAGAAGAATATTATCAATCAATTATACTCAGCAGATATTTATATTATCGATGGGAAAATTGGTTAACTGAATTTGGGTTTGTACTGTTAACCTTAATATTTGTTGCCGTATTGTTTAATTCTTCAAAATTATACTTTTTATTAGTGGTTAAAGCAGTGTTTCTCAAACTGTGTGCCGCGGCACACTAGTGTGCCGTCTGCGATTCTTAGGTGTGCCGCGAAACTTTTTGGAATTTTGCAAAATTATGTAGGAAACCTATTTGTGTTACGAATTGGCAAATTGGGCATACGCGACTTTAATGACAAAAATGTATTTTCCCTAGTTTAGTAGCAAGTACAGTAGACAGTATTGTTATGGGTAGCGATGGATTAAGGGTGATTGTGATGTCATAAGCACAATTCATTGTTCAGTGTGGTGTATTAATGTAATATTATCACATGCATCATATTTTGTCCTGCACGCTGAATTAAGCAGCACGAAAACTACCTAGATTACAGGAGAGAAACCATTTTATTCATAATATTCTTCCATAAGCAAACTTTAGTTATTTGATCCCATTTAAACTTTTATTGAGTACTCGGAATTGACGACGAAATGCGTTTGTGTTTGTCAAAAATGGAACCTCGTGCCAAACGACAAGCACACCCATGCTATTAAAATTTGCTGAATAAAATTCCTTGATTCAATTTGTTTTGTTCAAGTGTTCCGCGATTTTTTTAGAATTTTCTTAGTGTGCCACGACCTGGAAAAGTTTGAGAACCACTGGGTTAAAGGCACAAAACATACGCGATCTTTTTTATGGTATTAAAATAAAACAAACACAGTTGTTGCTTGCTCCTTAAGTATACAAATATATATCGGTGCGATTCGAAAAATTAGCTTCGAAATTACAGGTTGTAAAATAATTAAAAAAATATAAACTGATTCGTATGTTGACTTTCCCCTTCTAATTACCCACACAATTGATATATATAATTTTACCGTCTCATACACAGCTGTATTAACGTTTTTAGTATATTTTCTCCTAACTCACACAACAGCACGATTCTAACATTCGTATCTAATCCGTCTTCTCGGGGCAGTTGGATACACATAACCGAATTAGACGCGGATTAACACTAGTCTGTCGAAGATCTTCTTTTTTACTAGGTATAAAACTTATTGAAACACCATTTATTGTTCGATTGAATCCAAATAATGTCGCAAAGTCCTGGGTGATATTAATCGGTTGTTTGGAAATAACTTAGCGTTAAACTTAGGTAATCTTGCTGTTACGGACATTAATCATATAATTCTATGTTTTACACCAGTCGATGTGATACTTTTCATTTTTACCTTCCATGCGGTCAGTTTTGATTCGATAGTTAATCTAAAGTAATCTTAAATTGTGTTTGTTAATTTGATTTGTAATTAATAGTGTGTAAGACTAATTAACCATTATAAATTTGAATTAGGGCAAATGGTAGAGAATCCACCCTAGAAATCGCATTCTTTCCTTTTAACGCTAATAGAACACAAGTGAAACCCAATCTGTGTTGGTTGATTTACGTGGAGACTTAAAGCCTTAGATAAAGGCTTCCAGCCAAGAGTTTGGGAATACCGTATAAGTTAAGAGGCGATCGCTGGGCACCATTACCCTTAGCAGCAAGTAGAGGCTGCAAAATAGAAGCAGAAATCTGGACTGGTTACCAGACTCTACATTATTTCTAGAGTCAGGTATCCATCTCTGGACAGACTCTACATTATTTCTAGGATTTCTTCCCCTGCGAGGTGAAGATACAATATTTCTAGGAGTTCTTCCCCTGCGAGGTGAAGATACATATTTCCAGGTTTTCTTTCCCTGGGCGGTGTACATTGTTTCTAGGTGACTTCTCCTGTGTGGTGAAGGTACACTATTAATATTGTTGTTTCAAGAGCTGTACTCCCTTGGATGGTGGAGAAGCAATTGAAGTTTTCCCTCTGAGGTAATTGTATATACCAATAGGAGGATGGAAGATTTAAAGGAAATTAGAAAAACTCATTTGGCAAGTGTTGCCAAAGTAGAGAAAAAGTTGTGTAAAGCAATTCTTAAACAAGAACCCAAGAATGTTGCCAAATACAAAGTTCGATTCGATAGTACATGTGAAAACTGTTTAGTTGTATGTCGGGAATACCTAAACATATTAAAAAGTGAATCTGCATGCGAAATTGCAGTGGAAAAGATCAAGGAGGTCGAGGATAAACGTTCCATCATGGAAAAGAAGTATAGAGATTTTCTGCAACTGTGTGCGTCCAGTCAGGCCAGTGCTGTGGCTTCAAAGGAAGATGGTAGGACTATTTCAACTAGTTCACATAGTTCTGGACGCAGGCGAAAGACAAGTCTGCTCAAGCTGCAAACTAAACAGCTTGAGCAAGAGGCGGAATTACAAAAGAAACGCTTGAAACTACTGGAGTTGGAACTGTCTGTATCCAGGGCTAAGGCTGCGGCAAGAGAAGCCGAACTGTTATCAGAAGGGAGCCTATTCGATGATGAGGGTTCAAAGATATCAATGCCTTTAATTTCCCTTAGGGCACATGCTGCCAAGGGAAATGCAGTGACTGATGTATCTGGCACTGGCAAGGACAAATCAACCAAGCCATTGGGGCCGGTAAGTGATTCCAAAGTTATTGAAAATGGTGTTAATGTCATTAAGAAGAGTAAAAGTATACCCATGCCGGTGTTAGAAAATAAGGACAACTTGGACAACTCCAAGATGTTGGATGACTGTCACACCCCTAAACCGGGTAAGCCTGAATATATGATTAACCCAATGGGGTATTCAAACCCTTTACTACCAAGTATGGATCTTGGTAGCTTTGATGGTAATATTTTGGACTTCTATTCATTTATGAAGGATTTTAAGGATTTCGTCGAGTCAAATGTCTCGGATGATGGAGCAAGGCTCAAATTTTTGTTGCAACTCTGCAAAGGGGAAGCACACGAGGCAATTAAGTGTTGCAGGATAATGTCAGACAGGAGTCTTGGGTACAAGACTGCGCTGCAGCGATTGCAGAACAAGTACGGAGAAAGATACAGTGTTGTCCGGGCCTTCATGAAAGAAGTAACCGATGGACCAGTTCTCAAGTCAGGTGACGCTGATGGATTGTTTTTGTTGGGAGACAAAATGTTTAATTGTTTTACCACTTTAACGGAGTGGGGATACAGCCAGGACTTGAACTGTTCCTCCAACCTTGAAAAAATATATGATAAGCTTCCTGATCATATCAAGTTAGAATTTTGCAGATTGAGCACCAGGAGACGAGCTGATGGGCTTCAGCCTACATTTGATGACCTGATGAACTTGGTTCAGGAGCACGCTCGAGCTACTCAAGACAATTTTTACCAGAGGTACTGTGGTTCGTTAAGTAAATCAAAGGAAGAAGGACCTAAATACAGAGCACCAAAAAGGTTAGTCTCTGCAACAACAGCTATACATGCTCCTAGAGAGAGGTCACCTTGTATGTTGTGTGAACAAGCACATCCATTGTGGAAATGTGATACCTTTAGGGAAAAGGGTGTGCAAGAAAGATGGGACTATGTAAAAGAACATAACCTTTGTTTCAATTGTTTAAAGGCTAACCATGCATTTCGCTACTGTAGTTATCAAGGACGGTGTTCGGATTGTGGGAAAAGACACAACTACCTCTTACACTTCCCTCGTTCTGATGTAAAGACTCCTCCAGCGAATGCAAATAACCATGTCATATCATCCCTATCCACTCGTAAACAGGACAAAGATGTAAAGCCACCGAAGAGCCTCAATGTGGTACCGGTAAAGGTATGGACTAAATGTCCCGGGGAGTGTATTAAAACATATGCCTTTTTGGATAGTGGAGCAAATATAACTATGTGCTCTCAAGCATTGGTTAAGAAACTTGGTCTTGATGTTGGTGAACCCAACTTTAAAATCGAAACACAAAATGGTGTTTCCTCCCATGGTCTGGTTAAGAACCTACTGTACATTCAAGGCATTGAGGAGCCAAATGTGTTTGATGTAACAAATGTTGTTGTCACAGATAAAATTTTGGATGTGCAAAGTAGCATTCCCACTAAAGAGATAGCAGCGCTGTACCCTCATTTAAATGATTTACAGTTTTCCAAGATAGATAATACCACAGTCGAATTGCTGGTGGGCAACGATGTTGTGGATGCGTTCCGGTTGAAGGAGCAACGATGTGGCCACCGTGGTGAACCACTTGGTCTACACACGGGTCTAGGCTGGTCGATATTTGGAGCGGAATTGGATTCTAAGGATGGCAGTGTGTCATGTACTTACAATCAATCCCTGGGCAAAGATGTGGCAAAATCAGACAAGCATTCTTGTGATGAAGTGCTATCAGTGTCTGCACACGACTTTAAAGATTTAAAAGTGCCACAGAAGAGTGAACTGTCAAAAGAAGATGATGAGTCCAAGGCTATCATGGATTCCACTGTGGACCAGGTCAGTTCAAACTTTCAGATAGAACTTCCATGTAAAAGAAGCAATGATTCCCTTCCCAATAAGGAAATTGTGGCAGAGAGAGGACTTAGTTCATCAAAGCGATTTAAATGTGATCCCGAGCTTCCTACGAAGTGCTTAAGCAATAGTAATGAATTATTAAGTTCTATTGCAGAAACAGAGATATCACCTTTACTGAGCAATGGATATCGCCCTGTGCTGTTTCAAGAGCAGGTGCATGGAGTTGTGTGGAACACGTCGGTCGACTGTTTCACATGCAATGACCAAATGAGATGGGACTACTCTGTGACGGATCTGCAGGGAAGTGTCTGGAAAGACTCGCTACATTCAAGAGGTAACCTGGAACTGGAAGAGGTAACCTTACCTAGATGTTTTAAGCCAGTATCCTTTATCCAAGAATTGAAATTGTATACATTTTGCGATGTGAGCAAACCAGAGTATGGAGCAGTGAGCCATTCAAGGATAGTTGGCAATAATGATGCAATATCTTGTTCCTTTGTGATGGGCAAGTTCCAAGTCGCTCCGATAAATCCTATAAGTATGCAGATGTTGGAATTGACTGCTGCGGTTGTTGCAGTCGAATTAGTGAATAGTACTTGCAATGAAAACCCTACTTCTCCAAATTATTGGAGACACATGGATACAAAGAGAAATCCTACCGACATTGGTTTAATGTCAGGTGAGGAATGGAAAGAGAAAATGTGGTTGAAGGGGCCGGCGTTCTTGTATGAGCCGGAGGATCAATGGCCGGTATGCTATAGTGAACCAGTGAAGCAGGAGCAATGGAAAGAAGGAGTGATCGAACACTGGTTGTATGATAAGACTTGAAAGAAACACAATTGTGCTTTCTTGAGGGCCACCTTTAATATTATCCCTCTATGTGCTTTAACTTTCGTTTCTTTCTTTTTCTTTCTAGTAGCTAACTGTGTCTTTATGGTTTATGATATATGTAAACCCATTACCGGTGTTTTGATAACTAATGTTAGCTTGATGACTAGAGGGTCAGTGATGCATGTTTCTGTGTATTAATATCCGTTTTGTATTTTGAAATTATTTACCCCAAGGTTGAAAATAATTTGGGGCCGGAATGTTACGGACATTAATCATATAATTCTATGTTTTACACCAGTCGATGTGATACTTTTCATTTTTACCTTCCATGCGGTCAGTTTTGATTCGATAGTTAATCTAAAGTAATCTTAAATTGTGTTTGTTAATTTGATTTGTAATTAATAGTGTGTAAGACTAATTAACCATTATAAATTTGAATTAGGGCAAATGGTAGAGAATCCACCCTAGAAATCGCATTCTTTCCTTTTAACGCTAATAGAACACAAGTGAAACCCAATCTGTGTTGGTTGATTTACGTGGAGACTTAAAGCCTTAGATAAAGGCTTCCAGCCAAGAGTTTGGGAATACCGTATAAGTTAAGAGGCGATCGCTGGGCACCATTACCCTTAGCAGCAAGTAGAGGCTGCAAAATAGAAGCAGAAATCTGGACTGGTTACCAGACTCTACATTATTTCTAGAGTCAGGTATCCATCTCTGGACAGACTCTACACTTGCTATATATAATAATGTTATATAATATAACTAGAGAAAGGAAAATAAAGCTATATATAAAAAGTAAAGAAAAGAAATTTTGTTATCACGAATCCTAAAAGCCACTGTGATGTAAAATGTTTGTGTGCAAAACCGGTGATCGAATTAATGACATTAGCTCGATACACCAATGGCCCCCTTGAAAAAAAAACAAAAAAAAACAACAATGTAATTGGCAATTCCGTCTGTTGAGACAATAAGATTATAACATTATTATTCATCTGATCCATCTAACTAATGTCTGTAGAATTCTTGGGAGAGGGGGGGGGGGGGAATTAATGCAATTTTGCAATTATTGAAAGAGTTACGAGGTTATGTTACTTGGGAAACAATGGTTATCTTTACCAAAGCGAACTTGTTAAATTAATAGTGTTTAAACGAGACGAAAAATGGTTCTGCTTTGGATTTTGTTAGTTTTATCGCAGAGCAAAATTATTTTAGAGGGATAATAACTAGTTCATTTTATACCATCCGGACGTGCGGAATGTTATATTGCTTGATGTGGTAATAGTAAACATGTTTATTGTTTAACCTATTAGATCGTAAACCTATCGACAGTATCGTGTGTCAATGCCTACAAAACAAAATACAACGGATAGTAATTACTTGATTTGCAATGCAAAGGGCATTGAACAAATTGCCATGGATTTGTTTGACACTATGCTAACCGCCTTTTCATTGCGAAGCCAACAGTACAACTTGTTTACAATAAAAACAATCAGTCCACGTATTCAATTAGATGTTTGCTAAAGTTTTATGCCCAAACTACCGCGCTTCTGGTTACTAAAGGATAAATAATTGGTAGCGATCGCCTAAAATTTGTAAACAAACATATATGCCTAGCGTCATACAATAGCAGTTTATCCGCCCTGTCGAAATTCAATCACACGATTGGCAGTTAATCTAAATATTTACAAATCACCGCCTTGCTAATGCGGCCATGTTGCTTATGTTCACTTGTTTGCCACGTAAGTGCAACCTGATTAAACCCATGCGGTTTGTAGCTGGAATTAACTAGAAATTATCGCAATATAATCATCGGTTGATGCAACCTATAATATAGTATATAATATTTCGGTAATGGGCCGTATTTTTGTTGATTATTGCAACTAATATGCTATTTTGTTTGTTGATTATTGCAACGAAGTCCGATTTCTAGCACCGACTATAATAATAACAAATATCATTTATGCATCAAAAATCTTGTAAAACGTTTACAAATATTTTAAGTTAAATTGTTCGGTCGCAAACAAAATTACCGATCCAAACTGATTAGAACAACATGGTTGCTTAATTAGCTCTGCGGCCTTCGCAAATAGCAGCTCCGCACCTGGCCCTGCCTTGGCCACTGCTGTACGATGCGGGGGTTGTGCTTTAAAAGATTGGTGGTGATTGTCAGAAATATCTTTACTCCGCGCGCTTCGCTCCCCCGCCCGTAATGGGTATGTGATACAAGAACTTAAACAAATCTCTTTAAAAGACAGAGATCAAAGCAAATATTTCAGGCCTGTTTGTGAGCAATTAAATCAGACAGTAAAAGACTCTCTATTTATTATTTTACGCCCTTAGGGTAAATTCGATTACGCGCGCGTATCGGTTTTCGGCTATTCATGAATAATCTGCATTAGGATATGCTGCATTAAAAAAGATTTGCTGCATTATTGCAACGATTAAAATTTAAGAAATGGAATTTAGAAATTTTAGGAGTTAACGTGTTGGATTATAGTAGTGTAGTTTAATGACACACATTTACTGCATGTAACGTAAGTTAACACGAAATAACGTAAAAAAGATAACAAGAACATGTTCTTATAAGGTACTGGTAATTTTTCGTAACTTCGATAAAATTTTCCAATGAATTTTTTCCAATTGTTGGCACTGAAGAAAGAAACCCATCTTGTATCCTTCTTTGGACGAAAGATTGTTCGTATATCGAAATTCGATAATGATCATTCTATATTCCTGAGTGCTATGTAGTTGTCTACATTGCATTATATCTGTGGTACGATTACCAGTTAACAGTTCTTAAAAAGTTTTCAATTGCACTTAATTGCAAAAAAGCTTTAATTAATACTGGAAGAAGTTGCGTAATAGGAAAGTATGGATTTAGCTATCAGGAAAACCGGTTTGAGATTTAACCTTTGCTTTATGATTACATGCGTGTTTATTATATAAATAAGTAAACAAATAATATAGTGTTTATATGCGTGCACAATTATTGGATTCTATTTGCTCTTATATGAGCAGTTTTAACTCTCTTTTCATTAAAAGAGCACTGGAAAACGACAACTCTATTGCCAAGTCCTTGAAATAATCTGCACGAACTACAACAAACAAACACCGATTTGCCTGCGTTTGGTGTTGAGAAACTGTCTCGATCCGAAATCAACTGGAGCGTGCTTGTACCAGATATTCTGACACCAAACAAATCAACTGTCAAAAAGTTTTGATTTCGAATGAGATTATTCTTAGGGCAGCGAAGTTTTGAGCAAAAACCAGTTTTTTTACAATTTTATCATAATTAAATATTTCTATTAAGCTAATAAACAAACGCATTGTTATATACAAAAAACATACGCGATACTTGCCGTTGGTTCATTATAGTTATCAGGTTTATTCCCGTGAAAATAGAAAGGGTCGTTATAACACTGCCAGTTGTCAGATTACGTCGCGCTTACTGTGCAAAGTTGTACCGCATCAGCTCTTGTAGAGTGTATTGTCTTTGATTTAGACGTTCCTTAATTTTGTTAGAACCCATTAAACCCGTTGGTCAGGCAATATTCGCACCTTGTCCATGTACTAACCGGCTTGCCGGTGACCAGTTTCGAATCTGCAATAACTAATGAACAGTTCGGTAGGATATTAAATGTGGTAGAAGGTTAATTTATAAATAATGATACCAATATGAGAAACTTGAAAATTATTATGGGTTAACTCTTTCACTCCCGGCCAAATGCATTAATTTAAACATGCTGTCCCGCAGTGTTTTTTTACAATTTTTGGTCATTTTCAAATTAGCACAGTTTTTCTCAAATTTATGCTATGATTTAATATTTAGAATGGTTGGAAAGATAATTTATCCCTCTTTTAAACAAACCGCACACCTAGAAACTACCTCCAATAAAGAATATATTATGTAAACTTTAGTGAACACCACTTTTTATGTAAAGAAAATTCTGCTCGACTTTGAAAATTTTGAGGTGCACTGACAAACGAAATACTCACTAATTATTGGTATGCCCAAATGATATGAAAATTGGAATGTAGATTGTCTAATAGTTTTTGTACTCAGGAAAATTTGAACTGTATTTGTATCTTCAGTAGTTTTTTTACTATTCCTAATTGAAATTTTCCTTTATTCTAACTATATTATGAAAAATTGAACCAAAACGCATTGACTAGAACTAAAATAGTTAAAAGTATAAATAAGAACAATGAAGGAAGTGTAAAAAGGGCATACAAAAGCAAACAGACACAAATACTATATCCAATATTCGTCAAAGCAGGGCACACCGAACTAGCTAGTCTCGCCGCCTTTTTCTTTATCGTGCGCTCAGCAGGCCCAGCTGGATTCATGCTTTGGTGAACACGAAGCATAAACGCCTGCTGCGAAAACGTCACCAACGCTCTCCTTTTTTTCTCAACGGCACGAAATTCACAGAGAATGTAAAGAAAGACTTGCTTGACAAAAAGAGCTTCTCCGCAAGTTAACGTGACTCCTATTGGCTGAGTTAGTCACTTGTAAATTCGTGTAAAATCGATAGAAATAAGAGGCGAAGCCTCGAAAAAGAAAGGCTATCACTCCTCGCATTTTCAATATTTCTCCACGAAAATTACAGAGAATAAAATATAGGGTTTCCTTGATCGAATGAGCCATAGCTGAGGTCTCTACCATTACGCATTGCGGAGAAATTTTTTAGATTTGCACCCATTTATGTACAGGCGGGATACCATGTTTTCCCACCAACTCGCGATATATGGCGAGTTGGGACGGAAAGAGTTAAAATATAATGTTTGTTATGATTAAGACAAGTTTGCCAAAAGGAGGTATATATTGAATCGTTTTGATATAACCGAAATGTTGGGGGAAAATCCCATCGGATTACACAGATCAATGAAAAGAAAAATATTTTTTCCAGGCTTTTATTACCCTGATATATGACGTTTTAGTAGCATGTTCAATTATGGGATTACACGTTCATGGGTTAAACAAAACAAAAAGTTCTGAAATGTATCTGAAATTCCATCGGTGTTTTAAAGAACTGTTATTTCTTGCTGCTGTTTTAAAAAGTTTAAGGATTCAATTGATTGTGAAAAAACTACAGGTCCAAAAGAGAAACTTGAATATGCAATTGTTACATGAGCGACATACCCATCTTATACCTTTTCAGCAAATCTCGGAAATAAAAACTTTGTTAAATCAGTGAACTTTACGTCGTGTCCAAATCATATATGTTAACACTGTCATTGACTCTGGTAAGATGAGTTTCAGGACGTTAAGGATAAACAGTTAAAGAAGGGTATGAGATTGCACCTTCTTTTTTGGTCGATTTAGTGTTTGTTGGAAATTTAACCGAGGCTATACAAAAATCATACACATCTTAATTATGTTTGTTTGCTCAGAATTTTTTTTATAAATATCTAAATTGACCTAGACAACACTCTGTACATAGGAGTTTTAGGATTTTTTCCTACAATGGTAAGACGCATGTGGCGTTACCACACGGGCAATTATAATAAGATATCCTTCCGCCTACAGTCCGGTGAGAATATCCGAACTGTTATACGGTCCCTCTAAATACTACAGGAGCGCTTGGACCGCTTGGAGCGCATTAAGCGCTTAAATCGCTTGGAGCGCTTGGATCGCTTGGATCGCTTACTATACTTCGTAATTACAAAAGCCAGGGTATTAATGTTAGGGTTGGGGTTAAAGTTAGTTCTGGGGTTGAGATTAGTGTTTGGGACAGGGTTAGAATTACTTTCCATAGCAATCTAAGTGATCCAAGCGCTCCAAGCGGTCCAAGCGGTCCTGCAGTATTTAGAGGCACCCTGTTTTATATGATTGAGTTCTTTAAATGTTTGCTAAATTTCTGTTATAAACAACACACCCACTACGTTTTCACGATCGCTTTTTAATTGCAAATATAAAGGGGTGCGCTAAAGTGCAGACCAACATATTCTGCTTCTTGTTAGCGGGGGAAGATTTGCAGAAACCGAGCATATATTCTGGCATCGTATGAAATAACTACATACCCTACACAATTTCTTTATTTATAGTTGGCAGCTTTGTTGGAACAAAGCACTGGTTGAATATGGGTCACTGTTTCGAACATATAGGCCCGGCCCGTCGGTTATTTAGATTTTTCTTATTTTGCCATCAAACATTATTACCCGGAAACATTTTGACCGCGAATTCTTTAACCGTTAAATACAAAGCCAAAACAATTAGAATCAAGATTTATAATAGCGACGGCCTTTTTATGTTGTCGGTCGAAACTTGCCCTTTCAGATATTATCGACATCCATAATAAACCTTCCATGTATGAGTAATCCGGCTAGCAGAGCAAATAAATTCATTAACGTTCCGTTACCAATCACCAGACTTAACATAAAAGTTAAACATTTTTGGCAATACTAAAAATGTTTTATGACGGAATTAAATATAGTTTATTTACAATTGTTGTAATTTCGATTGAATAATACGTGTTATACGGCAGTACGCAAGCGTTATACGAGCAAATCAAGGGTTAATTTTTGTGAGTTAATCTTGCGATGGCGATCATTCGGTCAAAATATCATCCAAAGCCTTTTCCACCTCACGCCGAGCGACTTCCTCTTTCGAACCTGTAAAATATAATTGTCATTGTATTTTCGAAATTTAAATTAAATATATATATATATATATAAATACACATAAATATACACATAAATATATATACATAAATATTTTGGTTTTATTGAAATTTAACCCTTTTTGATTGATCAAGTTAAACACACTCAAGATTAAACTTACACCAGTTTTAATGCACAAAGGGGTGCTGGATACATGACTTTTAACCCAGACCAGTTTTAATTCTCACGTTTTTAACTCACTCTGCTTTAATACACAAATTCAGCCCACAAGCGTGTTACAACTACTATTTTCGAATAACAAGAGTTTTAATCTAAACAAGTTTCAAATCGTGGACGCGATGTATAATGTGGGTTTTAAACAGTTGTTAGTGTGAAACTGTATGGTTTAAAACCAGGGTCTGTTAAAAAGCATATGAGTTAAGCCAGGTTAAAACTCGTATGAATGAAATATGTTCGGATTAAAATGGTAATTAGTATGAAACCCCGTGCATGGAATGTGTAGACTGAACCATTGTTGGGTAAAATCCAATTGGGTTAAACCAGATTGAACTCGGTGGTTTAAAACTCATGGGGATTAAAACTTGTAGGTTGAACGGCATGACCACCATGTATATACAGCGATGGCAGCATTGTGTATGTTGAGTGCCCACTTTTATAACACATACTACAGAGTCTGTTTGGAACAGATTCAATCCCCTGTGTTGGTATTTTATGCGATATACGACACCAACGCAGTAAGCAATAATAATTTCAAAAGTAACAACTTCTGCGATGGGCTTGTCAGTACTACACAATTCGTTTAAATATATATATATATGTTTATTGTATAATGATAAGAATCCTGAGAAGCCCAATTTGCTTGTTTAAATCGATTATATTTTCGAACAGACCAGCGCAAAGCTTTATAACATGTCGCAATTGCGCAAGATGCTTACTATGCAAACCTCCTGTAATTTAGGCGACGAAAAGCGTGTGTTTACACGATGTAACTAAGAGAATTACTGATTTGTGTTAAATATATAATCGCAACTGTTATACAATTACGCCATTCTGGTCCTTTTGCAAACAGTATGTAAACATATTTTATAGACAACGCGCTTATTACGTTTTGGTGCCGGGCCTGGTTGCTCGTGGATTGATTTTGGTGGACTGATAGGTTTATCGGGGGAGTTTTCTCCGCATGTCATCGAGTTTCGTTGAGAAGCAGAGACCCTTGTTCCTTCGATTTCTTTCCCATCTTGAGGTGCGACGCACCAACAGTCGTACCAGTAGCACTGCTGAAGACTGTAACTACCGTCTTCAAGGCAAGTAGGGACGAACGGGCCGTCTTGGACCTGCCCTTGCACACTAAGCGCATTTTCTCGCTGCTGCTGGCAAGGTGTAAGTTCCAGCGCTTTTTCTACTGGTTCAGCAACAGTTTCTGTGGTCAATGATCCGTATATACTTTGGTGTGTAACAGCATGCTCATGCTGGCATTTTAAGCGATTGAATAAATGTTAAGCGATTGCGTGCTGACATGAATGATTTAGTGTAGGTGCGATGTACTTTTAATTTTTTTCCCACTCGCTGCGAAGAGCACATGCGACCCTAACTACTTGTCAATAATTTGCCGACACAAATTAGTTTTGCGAGTTACCATTGACCAACAAATAAGCATGTCGCGTAATTTTCAGAGTGTTTCTTTTGACAAATGTTGCAAAATGTGAAGAATTAATAGCTTTGCTTACCTGCACATTCGCACATATCGCAGCCCCTTTCGTCGGTTGCCAGACCATTCAGGCATCCCATTGCCTCTGCCGTGCATGAATGCAATGGGCACATTACCGGAGCGGCAACTGGACAAAAATACATTACATTTTACATGCAAAATAAATATGACAGATTAAAGGGCATAAGTTATGATATATAATTACATCTTAGATTTTGTGTACCGATTGGATAGATATGTTCTTGCAGTCGTATTGTGACAGAAATAGTTGCTCTTGTGCCTCAATGATATAGCGATAGAATAATCTTTTTTATATATCTAAACACCAAAAAACTTTTTATGTTTAAAAAGTGATAAAGAATCTTAAAGTAGAACAACTTATAAATAATTTGTCTTTAGTGTAACCAATTTTTAATATTGCGAAAATTTAACCCATAAAAACATTCATTATAACTTCTTTTTTTTTAAATAAATCGAGGCCTTTGCGTTTTTACCAGTCCAAGTACCTGCACATTCGCACAGCTCGCAACCGTTTTCGTTTGTTGCTAGTCCACCAGTGCACCCCATATTCTCTGCCGAGCAGGCATGTGCCGGACAAGCGACTGCGGCTGGGGCTTCAGTGCCGTTCGGGACCTCCGGGGGAACTGCCATGGTAGGAATGGGTTGTCGGTAATACGTTTAATCTGGGTCAAGCCTGTAATTACTTGCGCATTCACACAACTCGCAGCCGTTCTCATTTGTTGCCAGTCCGAATTCGCATTGCATGTTCTCCAAGCTGCAACTGTGAAGCGGGCATGGGATCGCCGGAACTGCCGGGGATGCTGTGGTAATCAAAGTAAAAATATAGTTAAATGGTAAAAATCAACAAGCGTACTTACGTGCGCAGGTGCAGAATTCACACCCGTTGTCATTAACAGTGAGCCCGTATTCGCAGCCCAGCATTTCAGCGGTACATGAGTGGAATGGACAAGGCACATTCTCTTCTGCTGTGGCCACTGCACCTAAAAAAGTATTGTATATTGACTTTTCAGTTGTCAACATGACCAAAACATACATAAGGAGCTGCTAATCTGCCATAGCCGTTAAGAGCAAAATTGATATTTCCTTAAACTTTAACCATAATCGCCGGTTTACATTGCTAAAGCAACATTAGTTGCTGTAATTACAATGTACAAGCGGCGCAGTTATTCAAACCTCAAAATTGTTTGCCTTATCTAAGAATTATGGCCAATATTTGTTATCGAGACAAATTTGTAACTTCTGTAATAATTTTTGATTATATGCCATATCTTTAAGACCTTTAATGCCTTCTGCCTTTCGGCTTGGTGCCGCAGAGAGCGGTTAGCGGGTTTCTCGAAGATTCTACCGAGTGCACGTCAAATATACGGCTGCATTTTTATTAATCAAACTTTAAGTTAATATTTAGATCGAGTAAGATTAGCCTGCATTTCTGTCGGATTCTGATACGATGATGCGGCTTGTGTGTAAATGCAGAGATCGAAGCAGTTAATGCGTACGTGACAGTAACGCACTACTGTGGTCAATGCAAACAAGCTTAGACTCACTTGTGGCACACTCGCAGAGGGTGCAACCGTTTTCGTCTTTTTTAAGCCCCAGGCCTCTACCACACTTAAGCCGGTATGGCGTGCACCCGTGAAGAGGACATGCATGCAGGACTGGCTCGTTAAACAGTGATTTCACGCCGCACTGGCTTGAACATGCATCCAGTGTCTAAAATAATAATACAAGATCACTCATAGTTAAATATAACTATAGACAAGTTTTTACGGGGAAAACGAGTGCCGGGGAGTAAGGATCTCAATTATCGACAAAATTAGTGTGTTTGTCTATCACCTCGAAATTATTTCCGTTGCCATGGCAGCCACCGTAGTAGAATTTTTGGCATGACATTGCCGCCCGGTCATAGTAATATCGTAGATGTGATCCTTTGCATGGACCAGCATCTGGTATCAGCATACAAACGCCCCTGTTAGTATGGATGCTGTTAAATTACATAGATGCATAGTCACAGACATGTAACTAAGAAATTAGGTTACAAAAAAGCCAAATGTTTTTCCTAATTGTAATGCAACCAATGAGTTTAAAAACAGGATCACAATTTAAGAGTAATGTGTTCTTTAAATGCCATTAAAACATTGTTGAATATATTCTGTATGACCGCGTAAACTTAAACCACCAGACAAAGAAAACGTCTGCGTTAGTGGGTTAAAGGTGAAAAAATCTGCGTCAGTGGGCAACATAGACCGGTTTTAAAAAAACAACAACAAATTTTTCAGTTTCCTACGTTCTCTCACCTATCTTGGCCAGTTGATGCTCGCCGGATTAGTGGAACAGCTTTGACAGAACATGCAGTGTTACATGCATCCAAACTCTGTGAAAAGAATGAAAAATGAATGTTGTTTGCTAATGGGCAAAATCGAATATTCAGGCGACTTCCAGGAAATATACTTGTAGATGGACACGACCGAATAGATAGCGGGCAGTTTCGATATGGGTTCACGCTAGAATGTTGGTTGGACTAAGAAACTTTCCTTATGGGACAACCTATCTCTGGGGTTATCCTGTAATGCAGTCGTTTTGTCGAGTCTGGACGTGCTAACCGTTTGGCCCCAGAACAGCTATTTGAAAGTAAAGTGCAGGCTAGACAATGTACGCTATTGCGCGAATTTTCCATTTGTGAATTTCCGCCCTGCAACTGTTATTTACAGTCACAGAAACGCTTGTATGCTAGAGTTCAATTCCTTTACCTCAAAATTATTTTGATTTCCTTTGCAACCACCGTACACGAATTTCTGACAGGACATGGATGCCCGATCGTAATAGTAACGAAGGTGAGCCCCTTTGCATGGTCCAGAACTCGGCATGAGCATGCATGAGCCACTGAGAAAAAGGTTGAATGTGATCAGTATTACTGCAGCACACGCGTGGTACGTCTAATTCTGAGACGATTTATATTCCAAGACTGTCCGTTTATTAAATATAGCGTGATCATTTTGCCCCAATTGTTAATTTCTTTACAACATACAGACGGCCAATTAATAAGATTAATTAACCTCAGTGAATACATAGAATGTAGTTTTCGAATTTCACATCAGTTTTTTTAACCGGGCCAACTTTTGAGACCATGTTATGCTCGCATTAAGAGTTTTTTGGTATAGAGATCGGCTTGTGCAATAGTCGATTTAACCAATCGGCCAAGTAACAGGTGCAAATGTTTACTCACAAATCTTGCCCTGGCGAGCCAGCAAGTGGTACCGGTTTAGGTGAACACGCAGCATTACATTCTTCCAATGTCTGGAGGATTAAATGTAACTCGTGTTAAGTTTTTATCTTTATTCTTTCCTAATGTCGGGCAATACAGCCGTCATCTCCGAAACTGGTCATATAGAGTTATAGACCAACCGGTACAGCAAACGCAAAATGACCACTTACAGCCTAACAAGATATTTATAAATGTGCATTATCCCACTGTAATCTTAGTAAAAGAATCCCTTTTAACCGTATATATGGATAGGATTTGTTTTACTAATAAACGAATTTGTAAGTAGAACGTATGGGAGTTGGAGAGTTTTAAAGCGACTTGCCTCAAAATTGTTTCCGTTGCCATTGCAGCCTCCATAGTAGAACTTCTGGCAGGACATGGCGGCTCTATCGAAGTAGTAGCGAAGATGCGACGCCTTACATGGTCCGGGGGCTGGGATTAACATGCATACTCCCCTGAAGAAATAAACAAACGTTGTCTATAACTTTTCTGGATGGAATCTCAGACTAAATAAACCACGACAAACGAAGTCACAAGACTATCTTTAATCCAATGCTCTTGCTTTTCCCCATTTCCAAAGATAAACAAGATTATCATAGTTTAATTTCCTCAATTTACCACGCAATTTTGTTATTCCCAGCAATGTTTGAACCTTTTACCAAGTGACCTTGTTTAAAGGTGTGGTTATATAAACCTTAGGTAATCGCTCAACTATTGTATATAGTTATTCGGTTAGTTAATCCCATTTAAATATATATCACCTGCATTCCGACTTGCTGAAATGCAGCTAAATTTAAATCGAACTGTCGGATGGGATTTAGATAATACCGTTGATAAGATATAACCAATACACACGTATATTAACTATGCATTTTTAAACTTCATAATGTAAAACCAAAAAAAACGGAGAATAAATATTACCGATCCCTTTTAGAAGGTACTTTAATGTCCAATGTTCCACCTACAAACAAAATATTTTGTGTTATACAACGCGTTCACTGGCAAGTTACCGGAGCTATTGCCATGAGTTGTAAATGGTTGTTCTTGATTTGGGATCAAAAATCGAGATAAATTTCAAACCCATGATGGCGTTTGGTTTTTGTATTGAAGTCGGTATATGTATCAGTCTACTTAACTAATCGTCCACACAGGATGTTTTACAATGAAAGCACCACAATCGTTTACCAAAAACAGAAAATGAACATTTTCTTACTTGCGCATTGGCACATGGTGCAGCCTTGTGAGTCGACTTTCAAAGGACATCCCATCATTTCAGCGGTGCAAGCGTGGAAGGTGCATGGCACATCCGCAGCTTTCTATTTAAATTAATCCACATAAGAATTAGTCATAAACTATCTACTCGTTTCGTAATCTGTTTTAGTTCTGCCTGGGCAGAACTTCAATATTTTGTTATTTTTCTTGTTCCCATTGGTACTCCTACTAATTTTATTACGGACAACGCAGTTTTTTTACTTAAATAACATTCCCGTTATATAGCCAACAAGTCCAAATTACAGTATGTTCCACTGGCTTATGCGACTTTTATATACGCGCTACATATTAATTTTTATTGTGCACATATAAATTTCACTCGGTTCAACAATTGATTAGCCTTTCGAATGGAAAAAATACAAATATTAACGCATGAACTTTCATAGCGCAAAGTATCGTGATTTCGCGCCGTTTTTGCGTTAAATTTTTATTACCGTTTGCATATCGTAAGGCTAATCTCAAAAACTTTATCGTTACACGACAAGCCTTATTGTTTGCTTTAAAGAATGTTTGCATTCACCCATTAATAACACGTAAAGGACGCCGGTATATCTTATTTTAGTTTTATTACACTTAATTGTTTGCCGAATTTACTACCGACAGTAAATCAAGGCGGTCTTATCGCTTTTTGTTTGCGTGTGCGAAGTGGCACTGGGATGACCTGGTAACCCTGCAACATTGCCGACTCGTGTTTATTACCATACCTGAGGATTATTGTCTTCAAGAATCTTGTTCAACTGTAAAGGCATTTTAATGTTTAGTCTAAGCGTGATAAAGTAGATTGTAAAATTGCTAAATGCATTCATGTAAAAATGCAAATTTTTTTTACAGCACATAGTTATTTAATATGGACCGCTATTGATATAGTTCAATATTGCGATAGTCGTACTGCATATTTTGATAGACGGCTTATCGTTGCCAATTAAATGATATGGTTTATAACTATAACTTAGAGTTAAATACAACAAATAAGTTTGGTATCAAATTGCAAAATTACTAATTATCTTGTGCTCATTTTCTCTATTTTTTTAATACTTATGTTTAAAATCTCGTATTGCAATATAAGGACTTACCGCATCCCGCAGCGCCACCACCTGTTAAAAAATATGCACATTATTATTATTTGTGAATCTGATTAAAAATGAATATGTTACGAAAATATAAAACTAGTCTAATTGCCTTTGTTTTGCTATTTTGTGTGTCTAGGTATAATTTCTATCTGGTGATGATAAATTGCAAGTAACTCGATTTATATATAGATTCATGAGATCCAACCCACACGAGTCTCCATCTACGATGATTTCAACCCACATGGGTTAAACTCACATAATGTGTACTATCGTGTGGCCAAATGGTTAACGCGACCGATACATATATATATCTATTCCTATACAAAAATGGTCCGAGTAACGAGTCCACTACGGGTTCGAAACTTCGCTCGGTAAAAAAACTCACATAACGTCTAACCCACAATACTAACAAACAACCCGTGTTTCAAGCGACAGCCGTGTTTGCCAGCACGTGTTTCATCCGAAACGTGTTTCATCCGACAAAATAAACCGTTCAATTACAAACCCCTATTAGTTTTATTTAACACATTGGCGTTTCAAGCCACATTTTCGAAACTCGATCTAGTTTAACTTATGTGGGCTGAATGCAATGGACAACACATATAGAACAACAATAAAACACTTACTCTTTCTTTCGGATCTTTTGAAGAAGATAATGCTGTATCTGCAAAGAAAAAAAATTATAGATTCGTGTCGGTTTGTTCACCAGATTTATAATCAACATACCTGAGAAAACTGCCACACAGAGTAAACTTATAACAAGGTATCTCATGATCGTGTTTAATCTTCCGTCTTGGTTGCTCAGTTGCAAAGTGACCGATGCAACGTAGGCAGTTCACTTATATAATGCGCTATGTGCTACTGAGGCGCCGCCCATCTTCAGAATCTGATGATACAGACTTTACTTAGACGCTTTACTACTTTGGTGATTGCTGCGAGGTTGTTTAATGAGGTTATGAGATCCGGTGTGTTCATGCTGTGCAAATTTCTTGTCCTGTTGTACAAGTGGGCGGTACTTGTTTTATTAGTTACTTTGTCCTCGTCTCGAATGCAATTATTATACTTGCAACAACCGAAAACCTGCACGAAGCGTTGTGAACGTGCTTTATCACTGACTTGCTGAGAATTAAACACATATTGATAGGACCCCTTATAAGTGTTTGTGGTTTTATAGCGCACAGAGTTAATAAAATATAGTTATCATGATGACTTGAAGCACGTACCCGAGATTAGGTAATCTGCACTTATTTCATGTATTAATCAGCGTAAATTGCGTTTTAATATTGACTTGAGCGATGTTTATTCTTCCCAGAGACTTTGTTTTCTTATTTTGTTTCCAATTACGTTCGAGGCTTAAACGTATAAAGTAATATGCAGGGATCAGTACAGAAGACATTTTAGTTTTTCTGTACAGACTTTCATTCGGAACACTTAATCACACGTCATTCGTTTACACTTGGAAAGAAAGTTATAAATTACCTTATTAATCGTAACAATGACATTGTCATCGCGAGTTGCTTAATATCTGCCTTGTGAGCTATTTTGAAGTTTTTGAAGTGACTGGTTGTAATATTTTGCTGTTAATTATACTTGTGCAATGCGTTTTTATTATTAATTTCCAATATTAAAAGAAGTATAGTACACAAGTTTAAGTAGCACACTGTCTAAAATATTTTAAAACCGCAAAATTTTAACAAAACCTAAAGTACAAGTGTAAGTTGGAAGAACGTTTTAGTACTGCAGGAATTGGGCGTTTTGTAACTGGAAGTTGTGTGTTGCGTATGGCATAGTAGGCGCCGCAACAAAGACGCCCTAAAATATCTTGCTTGTGATTTGTTTGCAAATATTTCTCGGCGGTCGTTGTTCCTGGTAGTTTTTCTTGTGGCATTTCGTCTTAGTGTAAATGTTTTTTAGTTCTCATAAAGTAACAAAAAGGTATAGGGAGAAAATAGCTAAAAGGTACTAAAGCTATTAATTATTATTGGAAGTCAAGTTCAACAATTTCTAATAAACTGGCTGATACAAACTATTATAAAATTTATGATATTTGAACCTTAAAATGTCATATCGCCCGTTTATGGTTTATTGGATTAACAGGAAAAGGTTAGTAGAAATGATTTGTTTATAGAAGTGATTCATAGTTTGTTAAAATGATGATTCATTTTTATAATTTTGTCCTGTTGGTTTGCGTATTCTCAGCGTGGACCCTGATCTTATGACACCATTCCCTTGCTATAGTTGTGTGTGACGTGTAACCTCAATAAAACACTCCGTCGGCATTGCCCGAATCTAGTGGTTTAATTAATTGCACAAAAACTTTATTAATCTATCCAATGTATTCAACACCACATTAAAATGTTATAATTATTTTTTAGCTTTAAGGCAAACGAAAGTTAATTTCGATCTACTCTAAGGCTGTGCGATAGTACAATACCAAGATAGTACAATATCTAAGAAGACATAACTTTCATGTTACACAATAAAAATAATAAAGAACCATGCATGTCTTGCTTATAACCTCCGTACAAACCGTTTTTGTGGGAAAGCTTTACCCTGGATTTTCACATAAAACGACATATGTTTAATGTTGGTCAGTTTAAGTTAAAATACATCAATACACGATTCAGATTTATAGAAAATAAAACGTTTTGCAATTGCCAGACGGCCAGGTTGTCGTTACTTATAAAATATATATTGTAATTATGATGGAGACTGTTTCTGCCGTTTCGGTTTAACTCATAAAACCACTGCATCCAAGCTGCGTTACGTTAAGTGCCTTGCGCCGCTCAATTTTAAATCGGAACACAAAGAGGACGAGCAACTTCCAGTTTACATGGCGCAGTCGTATGGTCAGTTAAAATACAATAAACTGGCACTTATTTTATTTTATGACAAAACAATAAGTTCCATAGTTTAACATAACTGTTTTGGAAACCCTAAGCTTCCATAATCACCCTTGTCCCGTAGGTATATCAGTTTGCCACAAAAAGCTTAATCATCTATATTTGTTACATTGAAATCAATAAGTCTTTTGTTTACACTTAAGAATAATATTAAAAATTAACTTATAGTCGTAACAGTGCCCTAGTTATTGCAAGATAAGCAATATCTACCAAGTTTAAGTAAAAAAACATTTTGGTATGGCTGAAATTGCGCGTTATTGTAACTAGAAGTCGTGTTGTGCCACGTCTGATGTATAGTGAGTGACGCGAAAAGACGTAACACTATTTGTAGATCTACCAATTGGTATGCAATAAACCATTTTATGTAAAGTTTAACAGTTTTCTTTAGTGTTATAACCTTATAACCTTCTTTAATATTAGGCTAAATTCAATATTTAAGCTTTTACTTCGTAGAAATTCAAATTCCACCGACACGCAAAATAATAATTAACTTTTAACTTTCCGAATTGGAAATGTTAAATTTTATTTTGTGGGTTGGAAAACCCATATATTGCAGGGATATTTTTCTTTTGGTGAATTACAAAGGTCACTTGTCCTTGCGAAACCGTTTAAAAGTATATTTCAAATCGATCTAAATCTTTTAAGTAATAAAATAATGTAGCATAACATAGGGCCTACACAACCTCAATAAATTACCGAAACTCTTGAAATACTTATCAACTTTTTACAGCGTTAAATGCCTATTTTATAACAAATGCATATTATTAGTTCATTTACTTAAATATTACACGTGTAAGATGTTTTTATAAATACGTTAGAAATGGCCATACTTTGTTCGTATATTTTATCGAATGTATGATGGCGGTAAATTATTAGTACAACATTGACTGGAAAGAGGTATCATATTGGACGAAAATTTTCATACATGGTAGCTACTACGAGATAGGTATAAACGAATCGAAATTTGCCGGTTACTTCGTGTAATTCCCTAACACCCCCATATGAAGGTCAATTTATCACCCAACTGGACACTGGTATATTGTGTTTACAAAGCCTAACATGACTTTGATGTACACGGCGCGAGATGCCTGTAACTAGCCGTATAAACGAGACACTTAAAAAATATTTTACAGTGTTTAGTTTTTAGCCGGCTTAGTATCTTTAAGAATGCTCCAATATCCCTTAAAATTTATAAGTGTAGCAATTTCGCCATTATGTGTTATATTATTTACTTTTGGGATGCATTATACAGATTTGTTTTACTGTTTTAACATATAGCCTGTAATTCGGCTTAGGAAACTTCTGTTTCCTGACTAATACTTTTCTCACGAACCACGTGTTGTGCCGCCTTTTTTGTACACGTATCCGCTTGTTCTGAAACGGGGTGTTAACGAACTAGTCTAAAAATGTGGTCTAACGAAACGACACCCTAAAATACCGTTCTAATGATATGACAGTTTAAAATTCGACTAAAGAAACCAGAGCATAAGAACAACGTCTAACGGTATACGGCAGTCTATCATATTCAACCAATGAATGTCTTAAGAATTTTGTGTAACGAACCAACAAGCGAAATTGAACTATTTGAACTGTTTGTACTTTACTGTGTCAGCTTATAAATAAACAAGAATAAAGGCCCCTTTCGTGAGTTGTCGGATTGCGAGAGTGAAATAAGTGAATACGATCGGCCAGAGAATCGTCTGGCCAGACCAAGTGTCAAGCAACAGGCACAATTAACAAACTTAATTTGGCGACACGCCACATAAGTTAGTCTACTAACAAAATGAAGCTGTTATTAATATAATCAAAATATAAACATTGTGCTTGTTTATTTTGTCATGGACGACATCGATCAGAAGGTGCTGTACCGAATCTTCAATTTGTAGCCAACACCGCATCAGTAATTGCATTCCAATATATATTTCAATACACAGTTTTAGATTAGGTAAAACTTTTGCAGATAGTATCATTTATTCTTTCTACTTCGCCAACACAACGTTCAAATAAATATTACTGGGTTGATTTAATTTAGAAAACCATTAGTTAAGGCTTGCAGAAACAAACTATATTTACAACATATATAGTAAATAATGTGTCCAACAAGAGATTCAAAAATATTGCTTGTCGTAACTTATATCGCATTAGGTATAAATTTGTTTTGAAATAATAGCTAACATGTGTTTCGTGTTCCAAATGTGCTCATATGCTACTAAATGATTTTAAACGAATATCAAATTACACCAATTGACACATATATAACAATTACATCAATCTACATGCAGCCGATTGATACTTTACGAAAACTAAATTACACCACAAAAAATAAACGATATTTCTCCCTTTAAAATAATACAACCATTGGTTTAAAATCCAGCCAGATATTCCGAAAGAAAAATTTTAGTCACAAGTAAATACGTGATAGTGATTTATCTAAATTCCGCCACACAAATAACAAAGTAACACACGTGGAAGGAACAAACATATAATGTTGTAAAACACAAAGAGAAATAATAAAATGGGAAACTATCAAGGAAACATGGAACTTATATCCTCGATTGCATGGAAGGTAATGCTTTACCAAATTGCGCATAGGATGCGTGCGGAAGCAATTACGTTTGTAGGTTCGCGATTCAACAGCCCGATCTTTGTGTTGGTTTCGTCAGATCTAACCTCTATTCCTACCCCGGTGTATGTTGAAAGTACTTTCGGTCGACCGGGGTACCAATTCCCCTTGTAAGCTGGCCCGCCGTCGCTGGCAATCATCACATCTGTCTAAAAAAAACGAAAACAATATTCCATGAAGTGATGTCATCTAATAATAGGGCAGTGATGTGATTTAAAATTTTAAGAACAGGTTCTCTTTTGTATCGTACTTACTAACAACAGGTTTTCTAAAAGGTATAATGTCTGTAAAGAAGCAAGAATCGGATCGGTGAATATACGTCCCAAGAACGGGTTCGACCGAACCCATTCGAATCTCTTGAATCCCATCACTGTCTAAGCTAAGGGATGTGTTTAATCGCTACAGGCAGACTAAAGCTAAATTAAGGTATATACGACGCAATAAGGCTAGTCGATGAAAATATTGTTGTTTATTTACAAGTGCACAAAATTGAATTAAAGATATATAAATTGTTCCCACAAACCTTTGGGTTGTAGTTCATTGCCAGCCAAACAATTGCACGCGTTGCACCATCAAACGTGGTTTTGACGTAATCATAAACTACGTCATACATTTCCTTGTCGAGAATATCAACCAGAGAGCCACCAGTTTTTTTGCACGATTCAGATGCTTTATCTCGAGTTTGATCTTCTTTCTTGCCAGGCTCGGGCATCCAAATAAAAAACCGCGAGTGCACAATGCCACCGTCATCTGTGTAGGAATGTCAATTTACGTAAAAAAAACATATCACTGTCCTGTGTTAAAAACAATTGCATACTTTATACTGAGTATTTACAGGTTATCTGTTGAATGACCATTGTTTATCTTTAAAAAAAACTCTTGTTTCCTGCTACACAACTAGTGGGGACTCTAATTTGGTTACCAACTTTAAACAAAAATAGCTTTAACCTTTTAATATGACCGACTGCTATAATCACGTTAATGTGACGAATTCACAAAAGTCAAGTCACCGTAGCCAATATGCAAGTTAAAGCTTAGTAATTCGAATTTGAAATTTCGAAGAGACCAGAAGTTGAATTAAATAAATAGTTAAATCAATTTATTAAGTAGTTTCTTTAATTTATTAGCTCAAGAATTATGCTTTAAAGATTTTTTAAACTCGACCAACCTCTAAAATACAACGTCCAATTTAAAACGATGGCCGCGTTCCACTCTGTGAACTGGTCAGTTCGCTCTAATTCAATCCAGAAGCCAGAGGAGTTGATTTCGGTGACTGTTATTTTGAATTTGTGCGGCATATATTCATGGTAGGTTTTAACTGTTGCTTTGATGAAAATTGGTTCACTATTCAAGCACATCAAGTAGCCAACAAATTCCCTTTTAGTCTTCCACGTTGAATAAGATTGGATTACAGCTTCCCCCTGTTGATATGCTGAGCCCACTGTATAATGTTTGGTGGTAAAAATTGACAAAATATATACATTTAAAAACCTTACCTGATACAGCAATGCTAAATCCATACAAAACGAGAAATAAACCAAAGGTTTCCATGTATAAGTTGTTAAAAGTTAATACTTGCTGTTATTAAGAATATTATTCCTAACCTGCGAAAAAGTAGTTTGTGAAATTTATACATTCTCGGTTCTAAAAATTTATCTTTTTAAATACAAATTGATTAAATACAAATTTACTACAGCCATTAATATTGTGCGTCTAAGCAGCTATCTATCTCTTTGGCACTGATTGTACAAAAAAGCTTTTATTGCGCTGAAGTCCCAAAACTTAACTAGAAAGATAAGGTCATACACTATACAGTTTAGCAACATGTGTTTATTTCCCCGGAAGTGGCATTGTCCCCACACTGCACTACAGGTCACACAGAAAGCGCTTTCAAAGTAAAACCATTATGTAGTTTTCCCTCTCAAATTATTCACCAAAACTAACGCACCTCGTAGGTGTGCAAAGCAGTGTGAGTTGTACCATAGTGATTTCTTTTAAATTTGTACTGTACATATAACACATATCAACTTACACTTCCAAAAGTGTTAAATCTATTGGACATTTATTTTTTTTGTAAAGGGGGACTCAGAGCTGACTGATCACTGCTTTAATTTGGGTTGGGATTCTGCAAATTAGCTTGATAACTGCTGAAGATGATTGTGACACTTTTAGTATTCACATTATGTCCGAGGATATACGCTTGCGTGTTCCATTGCTAGTTTCCACCAGTTTATATCTCTGTGTGGTATGACGACATTACGTGTTTATTTCTTGTTTACGTGTTACTTTGTTATTTGACGGATAATAGATAATAAAACCACCCTTATGGTATTACTTGGTTCTACACTTACCATGCTCATTATAAAAATAAAGAAATGTGAACTGTTTTTACATTACTGATCGTATTTTGTTCGTATTTAATTTTTTACAAATTGAGGTTTGAAAAAGTCCTAAAATGTCGGCTTTTAACGAATAATCGACACCGACAATTCGCAAAAGTGCCATCGTGCTTTCGTTTTTGTCTGTTGGAAAAAAACCCTGGTACATTTAACCCATAATTTGCAAACCGTATTGGCTAACAACTCCAGAAGACTTTATGATAAGCATGGTTGTAGCCGGCTATTGAAAGATCAAGAGTTCGTTGAAGAGGAGAAGCAATTTATTTCAATCTTCCTCGGAGTGAACGACAAACCGCTTATAACGTTCAGGCTGAGACACGAATCTGTCGCCGTTTGGCAGGAACAGTCTTTCACTCTCCTAACAAATGTATAGCGATTGATTACATATTTACACACTGTACATACATCAAATAGGCACTTTGTATATTTAACTTTTTATTTATATCACAATTGTCGAGAAATATTGCACAGAAATACTAAATGCATAATAGAAACCAAGTACGGTGACCATTTAATCTAAATCTCGTCAGCGAAACGCAAACTGAATTGGAAGGTAGAAAATTAAAAATCAAAGGATAAGTTTAGGAGTAAAATTTTCTGTTTCTTCTTTCGGTGCCGTTTGCGGTGGTTATCTCAACGAACTTCAAGTTGACCTGACGATTACCCGTGTGTTAACCACCTTGGTATTTTTATTCTCGGGGATAAACATGAATAAGGCGTCGCACTAAACCACCTGACTAACCGGTCGGACATAACAACACACTGTAATAGCTCCGGTAATCCGACGGAGCGCGCGATGTGATCTGACGATTGCCTGTGTGTTAACCACCTTGGTTTTCCCAACGGGGATAAGCATGAATATCCTATCCTATACCCTATATCCTTCTATTTTAAACTGCTAACGTAGTGATTTTAATGTAACAAAACTTTTAATTATTTTTTTATACATTATGATTAATTGGTAATTGTAATTTTATAGTGGACGCTTTTATTTTATGTTTAACTGTGTGATATCTTTGAAAGGAAGCGCATATTGATTACACTAATTTTTGTTATTTTTATCCCTATATAGCGTTAATTTCAGAAACGCTGGTTAAAAGTGTTAGTAAGTGCAACTGACACGCGTGTGGTTTGCATCGACTCTTAATTTAAAAAAAACACACGAAAAAACAAAATATACTATTATAAAATGCAAGCGTTTGTTCAACATTTCCGGCGTCGATTTTTATTGATAGCCGACAAAATTTACCTCAAAATAACTTGTAAGTGGTAAATATTAAAACTAAAAGAGTATTGAAATAATTATAATACACTGGAGCTTGTGGGAATTTCCACGTATGTATGAAAAAGTGGAAAACTTATAACCATAAAAACGGTTGCATGGGTGGAAGGTAATGGTTCACGGCGCTGCACAGAGGGAACGTGCGAAAATAAGTAAACGGCCAGGTTCGCGGTTCCAAAGCCCGATATTTTTGTTGTTTTCGTCAGATCTAACCATCATTCCTACGGCGGTGAAGGTTTCAGATAATTTCGGTCGATTGGGATACCAATCTCCATTGTAAGCTGGCTCGCCTTCGCTGGTAAGCATCGCTTCTGTCTGGGAAAACAAAAACAAAATTCCATAAGGTGATGTCATCTATAAGGGGTGTGTTTAGTCGCTACTGACTGACTCAAGCTAAGCGAATTTATAATCGACGTGACAAGGCTAGTTATTGAGAATATCGTTGCCTGTTTACGAGTGCACAATATTGTATTAGAGATATAAAAATTGTTCCCACAAACCGTTAAGTTGAAGTTCATCGCCAGCCAAACAAGTACACGCGATGTAGAAACAAAGATTTTGACGTAATCATAAACTGCGTCATACATTTTCTTGTCCAGAATATCAACCAGCGAGGCGCCCATTTGTTTGCACGATTCAGCAGCTTGGTCTCGAGTATGGTTAACTTTCTTGCCAAACTCGGGCATCCAAATAAAAAACCGCGAGTGAACAATGCCACCGTCATCTGTGGGAAATGAATTTTAATTTTATGTAAAAAAAATTCATTCTGTATTAACTACTGGTTTCTTATTAAATATTTACAGGTAATCTGTTAAACAAACATTTAATATGACCTACTGCTATAATTACGTTAATTTGACAAAGTCGAAGTTAGGATTTTAGAAGTCAGATCATAAGTTAAATTGAAATAAGTAATTTTATAAATTTATTGACTTGCCACGTAATTTACTAAAAGACTCAAGTCGAGTTAATCATTTGTAAGTTTTTGATTTAACTTGAGCTTTAATAAATTGTAACTATCTTACACATCTATTAGTATGCCTAAATATATATATTTGATCCCAAAAAGTGTGAACCACGTGTGAACCACCACTATTTTTTGACCATCTGTTGAGTGTACGCTATATTTTTATGCATGCAGAAACGATCGGGTTCCCTGGTTACGCAATCACTGTTGATATATCTGATACAAAGTGTATTCTGTTTGTTAATGCAAGCAGAAACTTATGTGTTCTCGAGTTACCAATACAAACTTAGTATCCATGTTTTATAAATAAAATATTCACGTTTTTCTACATAAAAAATACAATAAAAAATGCAAATATATTTAATACATATTAGCTTAAGCTTCAAAGTGCTCCGTACGCTTAATAATATCGTATTTATTATTGTTTAAGCATATTTTATTTTGGGAATATTTTCCGGGGAAAACTGGGTTATTTTAATTAAAATTCTGATTTTCTGATTAACCTTGCACAAGTTTAACTTTTTCAGAAATTTGATGCAAATATCCCTTTACAATGCGGATATATTGCCGAAAACGCCAACAATTTTAAAAAGTAGGCAACTTATTTATATTCAAAATTTTAAAAGTTTACGCAAACTATGAGCTAGTTAATATTCCTAAGATTTAACTTGATTGGATCACCCTTTAATGCCAATCACATGGCGACCGGAGATGCCTGTCACCATCGTTACGCAAAAAAGTGAAAAAAAAGAACTAAAATAAATATGTGTTTCATTCGGAATCATAGGAAACCCATTACTACAGCCAAAATCATGTTCGTAAAAACTAAAATCGATATTGATATAACGCATCTTAACCCACCTTCAAAAAACAACGTCCATTCAAAAATGATAGCCTCATTCCACTTCGTAGACCGGTCAGTTCGCTCTAATTTAATCCAGAAACCAGAGGAGTTGAATTCGGTTACTATCGATTTGAATTTGTGCGGCATATATTCATGGTAGGTTTTAACTGTTGCCGCGACGAAAATGGGTTCACTATTCAAGCACATCAAGTAGCCAACGAATTCCGTTTTAGTACTCGATTTTGAATAAGATTGCATTACATTTTGCCCTTGTTGGTGTGCTAAGCCCACTGTACAATGTTTGGTGGTTAAAAATCGACAAAATATATTTACTTATAAACCTTACCTGAAACAGCAGTGCATAAACCATGCAAAACGACAAATAAACCAAATGTTTCCATGAATAAGTAAATTATTGCTGTTATTAAGAATGTTATTCATGACCTGCAAAAAAAATGTTTGTGAAATTGATATACTCTCGGTTCTAGAAATCAAAAAAGTATCTTGGGGCATGATTAAATAGAAATTTAATACAGCCATAATGATTTTGCCTCTAAACAGCTATCTCTTTGGCACTGATTAAAAAAAGCTTTTGTTGCGCTGAAGTCCGTAAACTTAAATAGAAAGATAAGGTCATACACCATATAGTTTAGCAAAGTATGTTTATTTTCCCGGAAGTGGCATTGTCCCCACACTGCACTACAGGTCACAGAAAGAGCTCTCAACGTGAAACCATTATGTAGGTTTTTCCCCCGACTAACGAACCTCGTCAGTGTGCAGAGCAGTTTTAGTTGCTACAAAACTGTGTCCTATGTTTTTTTTTTTAATTTTTACTGTACAGAAATTGCAACTAACACTTTTTAAAGTGTTTAATTCCTTGGACATTTATTTTTTTATAGATTACATCTGAAGATGAGTGTGACTTTTTTTCTTTTTTATTCAAATTCTGTCCTTTTTTATGGTTTTGAGTTTCCCACTTTGTCATATATACGTGGCAATTCCCATAAGGTCTAGTCACTAGACGACAAACGCTGCTCCGGGTGTAAACAGTCGCGCGGCGAGCTACCCCGAGTACGCTGCGCTCGCAAGTTGGTGTTGACGGGTTTTAAGTCATGTAAAAATGTGTAATAATAAATAAACCTTTAGTGTCGGTAGTAAAAATGTTTGAATGCATCCTGCTGTTGTTAACAGCACACCGGTTCTTTAAACTTAATTTGGATTTTTAATTCACATTTTGATGATAACGATTATTTACACAACGGTTCACGACAAACGCTGCGCTTGGTGTAAACAATCGCGCGGCGAGCTACGCCGAGTGGCCTACGCTGCGCTCGAAAGTTTGGTGTAAACAGGGCTTTAAGTAGAATAATGTACGCGTTTGCGTACAGCACTTTTAGGCAACCGCGTCCACAACAAGGGTGTTTTGTAATTTCGCAGAGAAAATCTCATCGGACAGCTTGGTATTTCCCATCACTAAAGTTTAGCAAATTAATACAGTAAATATAGTATGTATTAAAAAACCCAATAAATGTGTTTATAATACAGTTTATGAGGTTTAAAGGCTGTAGGCTACAGGTATCTTCGTATCTATAGGTAAAATATTAATAAATTTATGCACAGTTTGTTTACTCGCTGGTAAACTGCATGCAGCAATACAATTTTGTTTTTGTTCGATTGTGGTGGGTAAGTTTAACGATAGGATATAGGATAGGAGGATAGGATATTCATGTTTATCCCCGTGAATGGGAAAACCCCAGGGGTTATCACACGGGCAATCGTCAGATCACCTCGCGCCCATCGTCGGGTTACCGGAGCTATTGCAGTGTGTTGTATATGATAGACACGTTCCTTCAATTTGGTAGAACCCATTAATCCGCTGGGTTCAGGCAATGTCCGTAAAGTGCCTTGCCCAAGGACACAACCGACTAGCTAGCGACCAGTTTCGCACCTGCAACCTTTCGATTGAAAGGCGACGCACTTAACCGCTAGACCATCGGGCCGGACAAATACTTAATCTAGTTTAAGTATCTGTGTAAAAATTAGCGTTAAGTTCTTATGTTTCTATCGAAATCGTACTACGACTACGACGTAATGACTACGACTTTACCGTATCTATGGCAACCCATTTTTGCCATAGAAATATACTATAATGTACTCTTTTTATACGCCCATGAAATTTGCTACATGAGCAAACCCCGGCGTAGCGAAGCTCGACTTTCTGGTCGAATATTTCTTTGTTTTTTATGGTCGCTACCGTATGCCAATCTACGCTTGGTATAAACGGGTCTTAAAGCCGAGTGTCCACTATATATATATATATATATATATATATATTAGTACTCTATGCTGCCACCGTACGTACCCGTTTGTTTGGTTGTACGTCTCAACGTTTAACGGGAAAATATGATTTCAAAGTCCTATAAATGTAACGTACTATTGGTAATAATATATATTTCTACAATTTTAATTATAATTTGGTATGACGATTGCCTTCTAGACAAGGAGAAAAGGCCAAATTTGTATCCTTTAACCCGAGATATCGGTCAAAAGAGACGGGAAAGCAATGCCAAACTCAGTGAAGTTCGAAGGTATGGTTAAAGCATTTTTCTTGCATGTATGTCAGAATTGTCCATAGATGTTAATAGAAGTTTGGTTTGTAACCAACGGTTAAGTATTTATTCACGTTACTGTCTGGTAACTAGTGGACACGGTCCAGTTACCTAAGCTTATGTTGTATATTATTAAAATGTTGCTGCTTTTTTTTAGGTAACCCATTAAAAAGTCCGAATGATAGTCTGTTGGTTTATTACGAAACCTTCCAACCGAAAGGTTGCAGATATGAAACTGGTTGCTAACTCATTGGTTGTGCCCTTGGGCTTAGGCAAGGCACTTTACGGACCTTGCCTGAACCGCAAGCAATCAGTTGGACCACACTGAACTCAATTAAACATATTTATTTGTTAAACGCACAGAAAAACATTAAGCAGAAACGAAAGTATAGATTAATTTTATTAAATATAATACCGGTATAGGCCTATGCAGGTTAGGTAACAACCTGCTTGGTATAGCCAACAGTTAAATACATATTCTGGTGATTCACACTCCAGTTTTTAGCAATTCTACTTCAAATACCATTAGTAAGTGGTAAATTTAACAACAGTAAGATTGTTTTGCAGAGAGAAAGGAATAATATTAGCATGGAGACATCCAGGGGGTAATATTCAGGAAGGGTATGGTGCTGGAACATATGGAAACTGTACTTTGACATATAACAGAAGTCTGTTTAATGACGCAATATTGGTCCTCTTTGATTTTACTGCATTTGATGAAAAAGTTGGTTTAGATGGATATGTGAGGTAAGTTAACTAACGATACTGGTATGTTTGTCTGACAGTCTAGTGGTTTATTGCTTTGCCTTTTAGCCGACAGGTTGCAGGTTTGAAACTGGTCACTAACTAGTCAGTTATGTCCTTGGACAAGGCACTTATCGAACGTTACCTGAACCCAGCAGATTAATGGGTTTCAGTAAATTGAATCAACGTATGTATCATATACAACATATTGCAATAGCTCTGGTAACCGGACGAGAGGCGATAGGTAATATAATGATAGCCCTTTTGTTAATGCCCCTTGCGTTTTCTCATTCTTAGGAATAAAAATGAATACCGGTAACTTATTTTATCCTGTACACTGTCCTAGGATAAACCCCGTTTTTAAGTAGTACTTTGTTACCTGTGAAATATTAACTTAGTGCAAAATTTGTGTTTCAATCTGTACAGTTTACCTAAAAAGATGACATTGTAATGGGTTCTAATTGCCAGATCGCCGGATCAAATCTTTGTTTGGAACACTATGGAGAGTTCGGCTACCTTACGCCATACACATCATAGACATTTTAAGCAATTTGATGGGATAATGAACTGGACCATGACGTACCGGCGAGATTCGGATATTTTGTCGTCGTATGCCGATCCGAATTTGGTTCGCGGATTACTGGAGCACCACAGTGGAAAGGAAAATATTGACAAATTGCTGGAAACCAAACATAACATTGCTGTAAGGTTGGGGTGGATATTTATGGTTATCCCCATGAATGTGAAAACCTAGGGGGTTATCACACGGGCAATTGTCAGATCACCTCGCGCCCACTCTCGGATTACCGGAGCTATTGCATTGTGTTGTATAATTGAGCCGAACTAAACCGCCAGACTAACCTAACCGGTCAGACTAAGGTAAATTCAAAGACTAGACTCACAATTGGTGTTTATGTCCCAACAATAACAACCTTCTGGTATATGTTAGATAATTCATGTCCCAGAGATACTAACCTTCTATTAAATGTTAATAATTCATCATGCCGCAAAACAATAACAACCGTCTAGTGAATCTTGATAATAAAAACTTGGCGACATGATATGACTGTCACGGGCATTAGGTAGAAAAAAAATATGAAGTAAACTTAAAATTTGATCTTTTTGGAATCGAAGGGAAACCCAAATAAGCATATTGGTGTAACTAGCACACTTAGCCTTTGTAAAAAAACACAAACATTGGTACAAATTTTAAACAAGAAATTTTAAATTTACGTTGCATTTCACCAAGTCACAATGGACTAGGAAAGGGGAAAACTTAAAAAAAAGAGGAAAAGGGTTAAAATTAAGCTAGAGTTAACGTTTGTTCCTAGGATTAGAATTGGTTTTCATAATTTTGCTCCTAGGAAATTTCTATTTTGACTTCTCTAGCCTTTGTATTTTGTGTGACCTATAGTACTCTCATGAAAAAAACGCAAAAAAATGGGTGCAGTGAAATGCCTTTAAAGCATACTGCACAATGTTAAGGAAACCGCCTAGAAAACAAACAGACAAATAGCAAAATTTTACATGTTTTATTTGTCTAATCATGTTTAGTTATTTTAAAACAGTTGATTTTGATATTCTATTCTATCAGCTCTGGATGGTTAGCAACTGTGGTAGCACTGTTGGAGCTGTGCGCCGGATGAAATACGTCGCTGAAATGGTGGATGCTGGGCTGCAAGTGCAGAGATATGGAGCATGTTTTCACAACAGAGATCAATTCGATGCCATGGCGCCAGAGGAAAAAAATTCTTTTAAGTTTTACCTTGCGTTTGAAAACACATACAGGTAGGAAAATTAGTCGCTTTATTTTTCGATTTGGTGACATAGTGTTTAATATTACAGAAAAGTTTTTTTCTTGCATAGAGGATAATATAAGATATTAATGTTTATCCCAGTGAATTTGAAAACGCAAGAGCCGTTTAACACACACCATCGGGTTAACGGAGTTATTACACTGTGGTTGTTGTGTATGATTCAGATTCATCAGATGTTTCTTAAGTTTTGATAGAGCTCATCATTCCACTAGGTACTGGCAATGTCTATTAAGTGCATAAACAAAGAACAAAACTGTCAAGCTAGCGACCAGTTTTAAACCTACCACGCTTAAGCAGAAAGGTGACATTCTAACCCACCAATCTAATCTGTCGGACTATAAAATCCAATTTATATAAAAACGCAATAAAATGTACCATGATGCACATACATATAGAAATGTAATTTGGTGTACATAGAAAAATATACTAAATTATTGTATTAAAAACTTTTTTTTTTAATCTAAAAACGAAAATCGATTTCTAGATGTCGCGACTATATCACAGAGAAATTCTGGTACAACGGGATAGCAAGCAAAAGGGTGCCTGTCGTGTGGGGACCAAGAAAGTCCGACGTAATTGAGCTTGCTCCTCCTGGTTCATTTATCCACGCCGATGATTTTGAATCTCCGGCGAAATTAGTTGAATATTTAAACTATCTGGACAAGAACATCTCAGCTTACAGAGAATACTTCCACTGGCTTGAATATCCCGAGCCGACCAAAACTTGGTTTAACTCGATTTATAAAGATTTAAGACTCGATGGACTTTGTAAGAAGGCAAAATCTTATAAAGGTCAACAGAAGATCATTCTAAGTATTGATGAATATTTTTATGAAACAGAAACTCCGGAATGTATTGGATAAACAATATTCTCTATTTTTATAAAACTGAAAATCAGGATTGTATTGGATGAACAATATTTTTTTCTTTTTATAAAACTGAAATTCAGAATTGTATTGGATGAACAATATTTTTTCTTTTTATAAAACTGAAATTCAGGGGTGTATTGGATGAACGATATTTTTTTATTTTTAAAAACTGAAATTCAGGAGTGTATTGGATAAAAGATATTCTTTATTTTTATAAAACTAAAATTCAGGAATGTATTGGATGAACCATGAATGATATTTTTTCCCAACTTAATTTTTCCTATGCAGAATTTTACCTTTTTTATTCGGTGATAAACTGTGAAATAACGCTATTTAAGAACACAACTTGTTTTTAACTTCAACTGTAAATGAACTAAACATTTTGGCAATTAAGGTTTTGCTTGGATAGTATAGTAAAACAGGTTAATAACTAAACGCTGTTACAGTCGGTTAAGAATTTTTATGAATTTTTGTAGTTCCATATTTCTGTAATTGTGATACTGTTTCTGTACTATATATCATGTATGGGCAACGTCCGGCCTGCTGACTGTATTTAACGTTACCCTGTAATTAAGATATTGAATACCATTTATGAAATAATCCGGCCCACCAAGATCTTCCCTTTTCCCATGTATATATATATATATTTAATTT
>CH002567.1:1847374-1864194 GCA_000149265.1 Ciona savignyi | reverse complement strand
TTGTATATTATTAAGATTTGTGCTGTTTTCGATCTACCCATTAATCCGCTAGGTTCCGGCAATGTTCGCTAAGTGACTTGCCCAAAAAACAACTGACCAACTGACAAGCGGTTTTGATCCCACAACCTTTCAACTGAAAGGCGACAAACTAAGCTATTTAGATAGACCTAACGTATGTTGCACATTTATATGGTACTCAAATTATTATACTTGTGTTTTTGCATCCAAAAGTTCATAGCGAGCTCCACACATTTTATAGTGCTGTGTATTTAGAGTTTTTTTATTACTTGTAGCCTATTTAATAGGCCCCATTGTATCATAACTGTGTTATACACTCGGATGCATTATTATTTAGTAAAAATACATTTAGACAAAGAAAAAGTCGCTTATTGTTTTGTTGTTTCTATTCCCAAATAGGATACCATGTTACCTAGACCCTGTTTTGTGAAATTTCCCTGAAAACTGTTAGGGTTGGGTATGAGACACTTGCTGCTTAGGTGGGCATTTTGTCTTTGTCCATTTATTATTCTTTGGACAAGCAATGTATGCTGGTAAGGCATCTTCCAAACCACCAAGTTATCAAAGCAAATTAAAACTTCTAGAGCTGTTAAATAAACACTGAATTTAGGATAGGATATTTATTTTCGTAGATGGGAAAACGCAAAGGGCGTTAACACACGGGCAACCGTCAGATCACCTCGCGACAACCGCTACAATGCTAAAATAGCGCAAATTCAGCAACAGGGGTGGTGCGACAATTGCGCTATTCTTGTATTATTGGGTAAATGTAAAGTAATTGCCGGTCGCATAACTAAAAATCTTGGCAATAGAAGCTGCATGGCATCGAGCAATTCCTAGGACGAGAGTTGTTCATACGGAACGACAAAATCTTTTTTTGTGGCCGATTCTATTTTTTTAAACTATACAGCGCCGGTTAGCTTATATGTTACCACTACCAGCCAGGGTTGCCATTTGGCCTTTTTCACGGCCAAATTTCAGAAATTTGGCCTTACCAAAATCGTCCCGGCCGCCAAAAAAATAGTTTGGCCGTGCGGAAAAATCTGGCCGAATTTGGCCGTATAAGCATATTGTCAAGTTTTTGGCTGAAAATTGATATTATTTTTACGCTACAGTAGAAATAAAGGGAAAAAGAGAGACAGTATATGGAAATAAATTAATATCTACTGTCTCATTCCCAAATCACAAAGCTGATTATGACGTTTTAAAATAAAATAATAACGGTAGGCATTCCTATATAGTGTATGAACGGGTTCGACAAATCTGAAGGAAATCAAAATTATACAATTTTTCTACAAATAAAGAGATAAATAGCCCAATTGGCTAAATTAAATAGTTTTTTTTGCACTTGATACAAATTGGCCGAATTTTGGCCGTAAAGCAAAAACAGTTTGGCCGTAAAGCGTACTTTCCGTCTGGCAACCCTGCTACCAGCAGCGCGTCAAACTGTCAGGCGAAAGGTGATGGGGTCGAAACCAAAAGCTGGCTCATCGGTGGTGTGCTTGGGGTAAGCACGAAGTTGACATTGCTTGAAACCAGTGGAATAATGGTACAACACTAAAAAGAGGGAAACTGCACACACTATTTTTTGTAAAAACTAACCCTAACCCCAACCCTAACGATAATCTCAACCCCAACATTAATCTCAACTCTTACCCCAACCCTAACGCTAATTTCTACCTGAACACTAATTCTAACCCAACCAGTCATCCACGGTGGTCATTGTACATGTACAGTGCACCGGTATCGATATAATACCGGTTCTTAATCTGTGAATAACAGTTTACTAACTGCTGCCTTTATATTCATCATATCGCATATTGTTTTCCTAGATATTCTGGATATTGATCAAGGAGGTGCGGTTTGAAAATCATCCAGGGCGCTAAACAATTTGAAAAGAGAAAAATCGGCCTACAAAAAAAGAAAAAAAGATTTTGTCGTTCCGCATGAAACACTCTCTCCAAGGAATTGCTCGATGCCATGCAGCTTCTACCAAAAAAATATTGTCATCCTTTACATCCATGTAGTTGCTAGTTGGGATAAAAACACATAGACGCTGTTCGCTGTTCATACATGTATATATATATATATATACAGGGCCGGTTTTAGGCCGATTTGACCGATTAGATCAAATTGGGCCCCGCACCTTGAAGGGGCCCCGCGCTAGCGGGGTCTTTCTGTATTACGAGGTTGAAAATACTACTGAAACGTAAAATAAAAAGTGAAATAATATTCTTTTTCATAATATCAATTTGTTATGCATCGTAACTAAGTCAAATTTATATTTCTGTGTCTGCCTGTTAAAATGAATATTGTTGCTCAACAATATAGTGTATATGTTTGGAAGTAAAACAATATATCGTAAATAAGCGTCCACATTACCTTTAATTTGTTTTAGAGCAAGTATTAAATGTCTATTTTTGTAGTTTGTGTGTACTAGTATGTATTTTGTAATATATAAACACCCATAAATTTTGCTATGAAGAGTAGGGGCCCCGCCATCACATTTCTAATTGGGCCCCGCGGTTCCTAGCACCGGGCCTGTATATATATGTATTGGTGGTTTATCATAAAAGGTAAAACTCCGAAACGTCATTACCCTTTTTCTCTCTTTTTTTCCGTTTCAATTTAGGCTGTACGGAGCATACTAGCCCATATTAAACTATTACTCTACTAAAATGTCAGATAGTGGATCTTTTAATTTTTGTCAAAAAAAGCCACCAGATAAGTTGTACGACGATATTAACTTAAGTAACCACCTTACAAAACAGGTTAGTTTTGTAATAAAATTTTGCAAGTTGCAGTTTTAATAGCTGTTTTTTTTTTATGCAATTAAATAATACCAGTGTAAAGAATTTAAATCTAAAGTCTAAACGATTTACTTGGTGGTTTAGTACTTTTCAACCGAGAGGTCGCAGGTTCGAAACTTGTCGCTAGCTAGTCGGTTGTGTCCTTGGGCAAAGCATTTAATGGACGTTGCCTGAACCCGTGGAATAATGGGTTCCAACAAATTAAAGGAACGTCTGAATCATACACAACACACTTTAATAGTTGCGTAACCTTACAGTGGGCATGAGATAATTTGGCCATAGTTCTTATGATAACGTCCCTTGCGTTTTCCCATTTACAGGAATAAACATGAATATCCTATCCTCTCCTAAATACATTTTATGTTGTACTGTAGTTTAAACAGGATCAGGTTCTGGTTTAATTTTCACCCTCACCACTGTCTGTGCAAATGTCTCTTTAAGCAAGGCTTTTATGAAGCAATTTTATGCAGTCGATATTGCCTGAACCAAGCGGATTAATGGGTGCTACCAAATGGAAAAAACATGTCTATCATACACAACACACTGAATAAGCTCCAGTAACCGACGATGGGCGCGAGGAGATCTGACGATTGCATTGCCCGTGTATTACCCCCCTTGGTTTTACCATTCACGAGGATAAACATAAATATCCTATCCTATATAAATAATTTAGAACTATCAAATACCCACAACACAAGTATGTTACCAGTGCCTATATATTCTGAAGATGAACATGTTAAAACGACTTTAATTATTATACATTCATACAAAAAGGAATAATCTAATAAGTCTACAAATTTAATAACAACTAACTCTACAAATTTTATAACAACTAATTACTCAACGGTTAAATTTTCAGCAATATGACGAGTTGCTTGTGCACTTGTTGGCGTTCATTACAAACATGGAACTGGCCAGCGAAATTGATGATGTTTTAAATCAGTTCTCCACTCAATATAAACTAGATGTTAGTGATGTCAAAGATATGTTTAAGGCCCTGTTGATCATATGTAAAGGTACGTTGCATATCATTACTCCATGGTTTACTGGCAACAAAACTGTAGAAATATGTTGGATGGATGTGTTTGTTATTCTGTTGGGAGAATAAATTATGTTGAAGGATTAAACACGGTTTCCATCTGAAGTGTACAATGTTGCCAAGTTACTGAAGCCATTGCAGAATGTAATATGTTTGAGACATTTGCTGCTGTGTTAGTTCAACTTACAAATCCAATGGGTTTCATTAATGTCCTTTTAAGTACTTGCCCAAGGACACAACTGACTAGCTTGCAGCTTATTTTGTTCCTACAACCTTTTGAAAAAAATATACCAGTTGTAGACACTTGGTTATTAATTGTTTAAGTTCGACCAACTGATTGGTCTGGTGGATTAGTGTGTCGCCTTTTAATCACTAGTTGCAGGTTCGAAACTGGTCACTAGTTAGTCAGTTGTGTCCTTGGCAAGGCACTTAACGGACATTGTTTGAACCCAGTGGGTTAATTGGTTCTAATCAATTGAAGGAAAAGCTGGTTTAGGGTATTCATTTCATACTTAAGGTCGTAATAAACTTTTTAGAGGTATTTCGCTGTGATATATTATTCATGTTTATTTCCATGAATGGGAAACTTTTTGTTTAATAGAATCATACCAAATTACGTATACTAAAGGCCGTCTTAAACATTTTAAAGGTATTTCACTGTAAAATTACATATGAAAATGAATTTCCATATTTACCCGTTAAGTAATAGCCCAATCTTTTTTGTTGGTTAAGACATTAAAAACTCTATTTTATGATAAAACTATTTGTTAAGACACAGTGTTATACATGCACACCACTATTATCAATAAAGTAAGAGATGTAATCTGTCAAGGTTGCAGACTTTACCCTTGCTCTTTATTAAATTACAACCCTGCTATTTAGCTTAAACATAATGTTACAAATTAATAATCGAACAATATATAACCATACCAGTATGCATATTACTGAACGATTAAGTTTTGTACCCTTGACAAAACAATTTTAAAGCTAAGATAACTATAATGCACCACATTCCACATATATATAAATGTATTGCAAATGTGGTCACTTTTATTCCTAGAAAAAACTGTTGTGTGTAACAGCTGTTATATTAGAGACAAGAATCGTCAGATCATTTTATTTCCACTATCTGGTTAGGCTACTGAATTTATTGCAGGGTGTTATATATGTTTCATACAGATATACTCAAATTTTTAACTGGTAACATATAACATTTTCTTTGCCATGAACAGGATTGAGAGAACATTTAAAATAGTACTTGTAGTGCTTAAACCCAGGCCCTTACCCATATTCCCCTGACTATTGTTTAACATTCCAGAGGCAACAAAGAACAAACTAACCCCGGGGCAGTTATACAGTGATCTGCTGCAGTTGAAACTCCAACAAAAGAAAGCCTCAGACCTCTGCCAAGCGTGGAAAAAACTCGCTTGTTCAGATAGAACCACCACCCACCGTGCTCCACGTCGACTAGTTGATATGGAGTGGAAATTTGGGGTCACAGCTTCAAGCAGTGAACTGCATCGTGTGGGAACGTGCTATGTCCAGGTTCATTAATTCGTTGCATTTGGGGGCTAATTTTTGTTGAGTCGGCGGAGGGTTATCTTAGGAACTTTCCCCGAGTTGCAATGATTTATGCTTGTTTATCTTGTTTTTTCTGTTTTCCGATTTATTAAAGGTCCTGCTTAGTGTTTTCATCGCGGAAACAAACACTAAACTAAATTCTGTTTTGAGCAATAATTTTCCGCATTAGAAAATGCAAATAATAATTAGCTGTTATATTTTGTTTTCATCCCAAAACAATCCACATTCAGTTAAAGATGCTCGTTGCCAGAGGAACTACAGTAGAAAGCATTTTGATGGAGCTGACGTTGCCACAGTTTTACAACTTTCTACACGAGATGGAGAAAGCAAAACTGAACTTGGATGCTGCATTACGATGAACTGGTATTAAGCATATCAAGCATATACTTTAAAAGCGTACAGATTGCAAACAGCTCCAGTGCACATTTCCGACAAAGGAAGTATATTTGCTTCCCTGTGCACAAAGCTTAATAAATAATGTAGATCCAAAATTTGTAGCAACCCTGCTGCATAAAAAAGTCTTTGATTAAATTTTGAAATTTTGGACTGACTTCATTCATATATAATATATTCATGTGCAATAAACCAAACATTTGTTAATTTTATACAAATTGTTTTATTTGGAAATGAACTACATTTTTGAAAAAGAGAAAAGTTTCAAAACGGGGAGGGAAAGTTGTGGTGGGTAGCTACAGTATTAGAAGTAGAATTGTGTGCTTGGCTTGTACGGCGCTATGTCAGTTCAATGACAAAAAATTAAAAATAAACAATTTGTACAGTTATCATGTAGCACCGATCCATGCAGTTTTAGGGTGAGACGCATTATTAAGTCTTGCTACGTCAACAAAATATGTATAAATTAGAAATTTGTCTACTATACATTATTTTAAAATCTGACTATTTTGTAAAAAAAAGTTAAAAAAGCGCAAAAAGGAGCTAGAATTCTAAACTCTCGTTGATTGATAATTTAAACAACAAATAGAAACTTTTATGAAGAAAATACTGTTGCTCTTAATAAAGTGGTACAGATTATGCAATTTTTTTAAGATTCACCCATTTTATTGGAGCAGTTAAGCACGTTTATAAAAATCAGAGTTGCGTACATTCAAATTTGGTTTGCATGAGAAAAAAAGTCAGGGTGCAGATTATTATACTTTTTTAAATGATACAAATGAATAAAAATGTTCACAGTATAGGTAGGCACTGTTTGCCAGCATTAAAATCAAAACGGAAATGAATTTTAAAATAATTATCGCAGAAAGTGAAAATCTTGTATGTATTAAATCATGGCTGGTACGTAAAACTAAAACAAGATAAAGTCAATGTTTTTCTCTGCAGTTGTGGTACAGAAAATAACAAAGAAGGCAGTCAGTCAAAAACTTTATGAAAATAACTTTAAATGAGAGAAAGAGACATTGTTTTGCAGTTTTCACTGATTAACTCAATACTTTCCAGCAGATTAGTAAAAAGGAGCAGTAGAAATATCGCTGAACAGGATTGGTGAACCACTAACCTTGGGTGGAAGGGTGTAGCACCGTTAGGGTTTAATGTACGTGGGCTCTCCATGAAGACCTTTCAGCCTCATGTGCCATGCAACGCTCGTTGATGAAGAAACAGTACGGAACTGGTGTATAATGTTGCGCGGGATGAAGTAAATGTCATTGTCATATAACTTTACACGGGAATACCGGATGCCCTCTCGTCTCATCTGGTTTAACTTGGCTTCATCTACCCATCGCACACACTGTGGAAAAATTACGATTTGGATTGTTTTTTTGGGGAGAGAGATTACGATTTGAATTTTTTTTGGGGGGAGTGATAATGTTAAGGATTTTGTTTGGGAGGAGAGATAACGTTTAGGATTTTTTTTTATTATTTAATATTTTTTACATATATATATATATCTATATATATATACCGTGCACCATATCACACAACCATTGTGCTGTATTAAACTACAATAATTTGTCAGCATAGCCTATGCCTGCAGTCGGGTAGGAGCAATTGTAGTGTGTTGCAGTTTGCCAGTCTTAACTTTAATACAATGGAGATGTTACTTTCATTAGATTCAAATGGGTTGTTGCAATTCCCATAAAATGCCTAAGCATACACATAAAAGCTAGTAGCAGGTTTAGAACAACCTTCCAACTTATTAGCTATTGCTGCGAGCAAATATGTTTAATTAATTTATTAACACGATGGAAAGTCATTAGATAAAATCAAATTTCCACATAAAACATATGCGGGTGACTTCACGTACATAAAGAGCTCGGTCATACGAAGTAACATATTTGTTGAATATTAACCTCCTGATTATCCTTACATTTCTCATCTTGTTCAGACTTCCTAAGAGTTATATATTATAATCCTATGACAACATACTTGAGACATGGGGGGCTCGAACAAATCCAGTTGCAGTGCCTGGGAAGTGTTGAAAAAGGAGGAAGAATGGAAAAGAACGACGTCTTTCAAAACTTTGTCCATCTTGGGCCTGAAATAAGAGATAAATTTACTTGTCATCCCAACGTAGGGATCGCACTGCTAATGTTGCGAAATGTTGCGGGGAAACCAGAAAAAATCCACGCAAGTGTTATGCGAGATCATTAGAAACCAGATTTAAACAGTTGTTACATACAAACCACAGTTGTGAGCTACGTGTTACTTGTGTGAGCTTCCAGAAGTGAATGAATTTTTAATCGACCAAAATTTGATGGATTTTTGGCCCTGGAAACTACTAATATTACCTTATCAGAATAGCGTTCTTTAGAATTGCCTATTTTAATGTTTTTTTATTAAATTAACACACGTTGTCTAAGCGGTCCGTCAGTTTTCGCATAGCTTTTCTATCATGCAGCTATCATTACCAGCACTGCCAATACATATTACAAGATTTCTCTTCCCGTTTTGTAAACCACAATTGTGTGCATTAAGTATAAATAAAATTAAAACAGATCCACTTACTTGTGTCCGGCCGTGATCCCTTTCAAAACACCAACTGCCCAAGTGGTCTGTCGATCTGTAATATGACCAACATGGTCGGCGTGAGCGTGGGTACGATCCTCTATCAAAGTCTCCCTTGTGTCATTAGATCGTGCGCTGTATTGGAACGCCAGTTTCTGCAACCCTCCCACCTGTGACCTGTGTGTAATATGTGTTTGTTGAAATAAACTTTACATTAATAGTAGGGATCCACTACACTTGTAGTATACAACTTTCTCCAACGCCTGCTTGTCACTATACATTTGACAGAGTGTGGTGAAATATGCCAGTATCCTTAAAAATAACTGACTGGTCCCTTAACCACATTTATAACATACATTGATATAATAGGGTATTGATTATGATTCTTTGGAAGGGCGAAGGAAATAGTTGGTCTGATAAGTTTAAAATTTTATGGTAAAGTCCACATTTTTAGGCACAGCTGTTGCCACATTTGGATGCATTTAAAGCTTTTTTAGTTGCTTTACTAGGGTTCACAATCACAAAATTTCAGCACGATGGTGAAAAACCAGAAACCTTTCTGTTTTATACCCCAGTATGTTTAAAGAGCACTGCCAAGTGTCAAAACTTAATAGAGTTGCATCACATGGGTAGAGATAGGAATGTGATTCTATTTTTTTGATTCCAGAAATTCGAAATTAAGTGCTGATAGTGAAACAGAATGAGATTTATTATAATAATATCATAATAATTATAATTAAAGGTGATACAATTTTATTTTTTCTAGTTAACAGTGATGGAGGTTTGAATTACAAATTCAATTTATTTATAAATTAGTAAGAAAAAAATTGTTTACTTACTATTTACCCTATTTCAAAGAGGTTTTAAATTCTAGATTAAAAATAATTAATAATATAATAATTCTAAAAACCAAACTGATTTGGATATGAACACCCATAAAGGGGTATTGTAGAGGTATTGTATACAGTATGGAAATATTTGAGATGTAAATCAAATCAGTACTTTTTCACGAAATGTATTGGCCTTATATTTTTGCTTTAAAGTTTAAATGTGTTACACACTTTAATACAGTGGTTCTTAAACTTTTTTAATCGCTCCCCCCTTGACGTTTGTCATTCATGCTCACACCTCACCTAGCCTCAAAAATCAAGAAAAATGACACAATAAATTATTTGCCATTTTTCTGCTTAGTGTGAAGGATGCACTGTTTTGAGAAACCAGTCATTTAATTCAAGGCTTTAAAAGATCTGATGCGTTTGTTAGACTAATCTCTTACTGTCATGCTCCCACCCCTCTTGTAAAGCTTTCACACCCCCAAGTTTAAGAAACCCTTCTCTAAATACATGCTCCGTTAACATGTTTTCACAGGAAACTACATGATGCAATCACATCAGGACCCGCTATCACTGTTTAAAATTTTATATTAACGATTCTTTAAAAAAAGTTTATATTAGTTTTATATTGACTTAATCTAGTTTTATATTCCTTAATATCGATAACTATATTGCAATATTACTTTGAAATTTAAAGTGACAACTAATAGGCAATACTGGAGTGAATAAGCAATTTTATAAAATATTGTTAAACCAATTGAAATAAATCATATGTAAAAGTAATTAGTAACATTGCAGACAATGAGACAAAACAAATAAGGTTTGGATGATTAAAAAGTTTTACAATTGCCAATATAATAATCTCTTTAAATCCTTAAATTATGACGTCATTTCTAATTATACAACTCATTAAGCATGTTCTGATGTGTAAATTAAATTTAAGCCTATGCTTACTTAATGAAATTTGACACGTATGATGGTGATGGTGGGTTTTTACTAAAGCTATAAATGACGTAAACAAACTTCAAAGTGTAAATAAACATTACATTTTAAGTTACTGAAATATATATACAGACAATAAGGACTGTCAGCACTGCTTTTATTGAGAGTACCGTACTGACAATATTGGTGGAATTGAGTTATATTGAAATAAATTGGAAAGATTCAATTGTAATTTTTCTCATGTGTGAATGTGTGTTCTTTTTCTGATTAGAATACAAGTTAATTATATTTTAATACATTTTCTAGAATTAAAAATGAAAAATTATTTGATTAGTTACCGGTACGTCAATAAGTATTTAAAAACAGCACAAATTCCTAAGACTATACATTCAATGAATGCTTTGGCCCCTTATTACATTCCTTTTTCAATATAAATCACACACAACAGATCTTATATTTGTAATCTCGAATAACTGTAACGAGAAAAACCATTTATTGTGCAGACTTTAATGTTTAAAATGCATTTAAATACAGAAGATTAAAATCATTGTAAATAGTTTTAAACCAAATTTTAGGTAACACATAGGTAGTGTTTTTGGTGAAGTTTTCATAGCACTGGTTGCAATGCTCCACAGTGAACTTAAAATTGTAAACATAGGTATAATCACAAAATCATGTCGATGACCTGACTTTGTTTACAAAAAAACTTTTCAGTTATTGATGCAATAATTTCCATTGTCAAAGAATAGTTGTAGAAACAATAAAACTTTGTACGTAATAATACATTTCTTATCTATTTCTAAGAGTATTAAAGGTTTAAACCAGTGCACAGTATAGCCTAGTCATATGGTTTAACATTCGACTTACCTTCTCCTTTTTGCTGGCGAACCGATTCCTTTTAAATCAGCTGCAGGAACCATTTGTTCCCCAGGTCGTATCCACAGTATGGGTCCATCATTGCTCAGCGATCGACAAGGAGGGTCAACACACGACATGTCACCCCAGGGTGAAGTTAGGTTGAGAAACGGATTTTCTTCCAACATATCAAGAACATCGGGCATGTACCCACCCGCCTCTTCATGGACAGCACCAACAAGACTAATTTGTCTCATCGGACCATATCTTCAGGAAAATTAAAATAACATTAACAAAAATTTATTCTATGAAAAATATATTAACTACAAAAATTTATCCTACGAAAATAAATTAGATCTAAAAAAATTAATTCTATGAAAAAATAACATCTACGAAAAATCCTCTTAAGAAAAAAATAACAGCTACAAAAATTGATCCCATAAAAAAACGAAAACTACGATATTCATCCTAAATTACATCTACAAAAAACTTTCATCCACATCCAAAAAAACAACTACTAATCTACCTCATGGGTCCATCATATCTTCAAACAAAAGTTAAATAACAATTACAAACATTCATCTCGCCCAATAGTTAAAAATATGGCAATAACCTCTTTCTGTATACTTGTGGACTGCAAGTTTCACTCACCAAGACAATACATTGGCCTTGGTCCAGTGAAATCAATTGGACCACTTAAAAACCTTATATTCAAACAAATAAACCATACCTTTCAACATCTCTACGTTATTGTTGCAAGTTTAAAGTTTGAGGAGCAGTGTCACAAGCATGATATAAAAATGGATATATCCAGATAGTTGTTTCAAGTTAAAATTGTTATACTAAGGTATAACCATATTGTATTTTTTAAGGTATAGCCATATTGTAATTTTAAGGTTTATCCATATTGTAATTTAAAAAGAGAAAAAGAGACTAGGCCTAGTGGAATAAGCAATTCCTCCAGTTACAAACACATTTTTTGTAATTTGTATTTCAAGTTACAAGGTTTTATTAAGGTATAGCCTTATCATAATGTGTGTATATATATATATATATATATATATATAGCTCAGAGATAAAAAAACAACATATTTACCTGTACATCCCACTTTCCACTGAGAATGTTTTACAGACTTGCTCTCTGAACTCCTTGATGCTCATAGTTATGATGTCACGCTGGCCAAGAACTTCCGATTTAACGCGCATGTCACCATGCTCTTCGGAGAGGTATTCTAAAAAGTCAGGTAAATAGGAGGCTGCCCCATGCACGACGCCCAGCACAAAGTCTGCCTGTGAATCTGTTTCTTCAAGGAAACATAAAGAGCAGAAATCTTCCGCAAATTTTTGCTGCATTTCGGGCGAAAGTGCATCGATTTCATGCTGGTAAACGTGAAGAACGGAGGCCTCACCATTTGGATCAGTTTCAACGTGAACATATGCTCGAAAGCTTGGGTCGAAGAATTTAAAGCGGTCGACAATCTCTACATCAGACGATAAAGCTTGAGCGGAATGCTTAGTGGGAATTGCAAACGCCGGACGAGTTTTTTCCACTTTCGCGTCACTTTCATCGTCAGAGCTATTGCTTGAAGACATTTCATCTTTTGAGCATAATCGTTGCTTAATTGCAGATGCAAGCTTTTCCGTAGAAATCCTGTGTTCAGACTCATTTTTGAGAGCGACATCACTATCAGACTCAATATCATTATCTTCAATTTTTACAGAAATATCATCAAAAAACTCCTGCTTGATTTCAACAGTGGCTGCCTGATTAATGCCATCAGGTTCCTGTTTTACACGATCATGTTCGATTTTAATGGCAGGGGCATCTTTATACGAATGTTCGCTCTCAAAGAGTTCAGTTTTGATATGTTTTTTACTTTTCTTGTGTTTGTGCACCCTTCCTTCCCGGTGTTTATGTCGCCGCTCCTTGTCGTGCTTGTGTTTTTTATGCTTATTAACATACTCACCCGACTGGCTTAATTTACGCTTTTTAGTATTGCTATTATCAATGTCAGTTATTTCAGATTTACTGATATTTTTTACAGAATTGTTTACAGGGTCTTCAGTTCTCTCTCTACTAGATTTCTGTTTTTCAGATTGAAAATCAAAAGAAGCTTTTTGTTCTGGGGAACTTATCCGTTCGGAGACAGTTTCAGATAATGCGATATCAGACATCGTCCTTTCATTTAAACAGTTGGAAACATTATCATTTTCAACAACGGCATGAAATGTTTCATCGGAGTTACAATTCTCCATGTCTATACATTCTTTGCTTTCGCATTGTGCTGTTTCAGGTAAATCAAAATCGGCTGCATTTTGCCTCGACTTATCGTCCATGGTAGGCGATGTGACTCTGTCATCAAGGGTCATGATATTGTCAAAGACATTATCACCCAGTTCACTATGCATGCTTACTGTTCTTTCTCTTTTAGATTTCTTTGCTACAGGGTTACAGGAGGCCTCATTTCCCGGCAAAGTTTCTTCTTTAACTTTATTCTTTATCTTATTATTTTTCTCAAATAGAGATGTCGACAGGCTGCTGTTAGTGCTGCTGTATATTTTGCTACCACCATCTTTGATTTTATCGGAATGATTTTTCTTTTTGGTCTTATGTTTTATTCCATCATGTAACCTCTGATTGTTGGTTGATTCGGATTTCACTTTGGATATTTTGACTACTTTTAAGTTTTCAGATTTTGCAGTAAATCGTCCGTTTATGTCGTTTAATTGCCTTGATTTTTCTTCTTTTGCTGCTAAACTCCCGACATTTTGAAGATTTATGGTCGGTTTTTTGACGAGAGTACTTTTCTTTTGATCAGTAGTTTCCCTTTTTCCTGATGTATTTTCTTGCTGCGTTTTATGTTTAACCTTCCCATCACTCAAAACAACTGTTGGCTTTGGTTTCTGAACAGATTTCTGAGAGTCGTGGGACAACACAAGTTTTTTCTTTATCCTGTGAATTTGAATTGGCTCGGAAAAGAGCGAAGGTATGGGTTGATGCAGTTTTATCTTGGGTTTCATCCTTGTTAAGCCACCATGAGGATGCTTGGCTGGTGATGTCATCATTGCCCCAAGACCCGTAATCATTCAGTGCATACAAATAAAATATTTTCACCTCTTACACCTTGAACCAGAAAATTACTAAAACTGAAATAGTTAATATTATGGTTAGAATATGGTGGTTTGTCATACAAATGGTTCTGTGGGTAAAACCACATTTAAGATACGCAATCGTGTCTTTAGACAAGACACCTAGCAAGTGTTGTCTGATAATTCAATTAATTGGGAAAAATATTCTAAATTCATGAAAACAAAAGAATTTTTAAATTTAAAATTCGACAAGGCACCGTTAAAACCCAGTGGTTAACTAGTTTAAACATAAGTTAAAGCAATGGTTCCAACATGTACAACATTAATGCAAGTATGGTGGTAACACTAATGCTGTAGACAAAAGTGTTCTGATGACAACTTGGTTATGATGTGCTTGATTATCCCACTCACAGGAATAAAAATAATTATTCTATTTTATGTGGGAGGAAGGCGGGAAGGAGGGAAACTGCGCACTAAAGAGAATATTAGGGCATTAGAATTAGTTTTAAACTATCAAGGGTATGAGTTAGGGTTGACGTTTTGGGGTTGAGATTAGTGTTCAGAAAGGAGTTAAAATTAATTTCCATAGTTTTGGTGCAGTAGTTTCCCTCCTTCCCGCTTTCCCTCCCTTTTACTTATTGCCCCAGATATGTACTATTATTAAAACATAAAAGAAATACCAGTGTAAGGCTTATATAATTCAAGAGAAATCACGAAATACTATTAAGCACAAGTAATGATTTTCTACAGACATTTAAGTTTATATAGGCACATTATGGTATACGACTTGAAAAAAAAATAATGTTTACTGAATAAACAACAACTTTTAGCAAAAGCTGGTTTGATTAAATGCAATTCAGTTCAATTCATTTTATGGTTTAACTATTAAGCACCATTAAATAAACATAGAAACGGCAGTAACTTCAAATTAAATAAAAGAAACATTTTCTAACAGTCAACGAGATACCGATAAAACCCACGGTTTAATTAGTCTTGGTGAATGCAATAAGTAGTTAGCTGATTGTGTCCTTGAGTAAGGCATTCAGTTTAGTTGGGAGAGGGCGCCTAAACTGATGCAATTGCTCCTTTTTATGGAGTGTAGACATGAGGGTAATGTGAATATTGGTCGTGTAATAACGTCCTGCATTTTTTTCATACCGGTTATAACATACAATAATGTAGGCTTATAATATAGAAGGGCTGTCGAACTAAACTTTAAAAAACAATATATAGATTAACCATACAACTAATTATGATTATAGATAATGCAACAAACTACAAAACTAACACTCTTTACAATTACAACATATTTACGTACAATCTTTCAATCGCGAATAAAAACATAAACTACTCTAAACATGTACGTGATTGTGATGAAACTATTGTTTCAGTTGTTTCGACATAAAAATATTTTATTTAAGCTTATTCGACATTCCATTGCAACGATAGCATCTTAGACAACCAGGTAGATGTTTTACAGTCATGATATAAACAAGAATATTCTATTATATTTAGTATTTCTGACAGAAGTACAGCAACAATAAACTTACACAAAACTTCTATCGACCCAAAACTTTGATAAAACAATATTTTGGGTATTATCGCTGGTCGGTTGTGTCCTTGGGCAAGGCACTTTACGGACATTGCCTGAACCCAGCGGATTAATGGGTTCTACCAAATTGAGGGAACGTGTCTATCATATACAACACACTGCAATAGCTCCGGTAACCCGACGATGGGCGCGAGGTGATCTGACGATGGTTTTCCCATTCACGGGGATAAAGATGAATCTCCTATCCTCCTATCGGTTCACTTCTAATCGCAAAATTACTAATAGTACAAAAATATTTTTATACCGTCTTGTACATTTGAGTTTTTCGCTTGTAGTGTGTTCATTTTTTGCCATTGGTAAAAACATGCAACCAAATAATTAACCAAAAAATAATTACATTTTGGTAGAACGTAATCATACCCTATGGATTATTTGGATCTACCAATCAGTCATACATACCAAAATAACTTCGTTAACTCAATGATGGGACCGAGGTAATCTGACGATTACCCGTCTGTTAATACTCCTTGCATTTTCCCATTTACAGGGTTAAACATGAATATCCTCTCCAATACACAACACACTGCAATCGCAATAGCTAGATTTGTCCGGCCGGTTGGTCTAACGGTTAAGTGCGTCGCCTTTCAATCGAAAGGTTGCAACTGGTCGCTAGCTAGACGGTTGTGTCTTTGGGCAAGGCACTTTGTGGACATTGCCTGAACCCAGCGGACTATTGGTTCTACTAAATTGAAGGAACGTGTCTATCATATACTACACACTGCAATAGCTTCGGTAACCCGAAGGTGGGCGCAGGGTGATCTGACGATTGACCGTGTGTTAACCCCCTTGGTTTCCCATTCATGGGGACAAACATGAATATCCTATTCTACCCTAATCTGACGGTGGACGCAAGGTAATCTAACTGTTGCCCATGTGTTAACGCCCACTACGTTTCCTCATCTACGGAAATAAAACATGAACATCTTATCCTATCCTTTATCCAGTTTTATATCTACACATACATACCTTTGGTTGAAAGGCAACGTGGAACAACCCATTTGGCCAGATTTTTATATGGGGCTCTAGTATAAACAAATTTGTTATGTCTATTTTTGTAAGGGCCGTGGATGTGTGTCGCA